>JAGVSP010001543.1:0-39449 GCA_022494985.1 Micrasema minimum
GATGATGATATTAGGTTAGTTACATAACAAATTAAAATTAAGTGTTTGGGGCGGACTCAAAGGTAATGTTTTACGATAAAAAACGGCTGTTAAATGTGTCTCACTCGGATTAATCCCCATTTACTGAGGATTGCACGTTTGTAATGTTCTACACAATTCAGTCAATTTATCGGGTACAATGCTGGTCTTCCCCGTTAAATTATTTAAACTCAATCGATTAGTTCTAATAGTTTATCTTAGATCAATTACTGTTTATTTGAGTATGAATCATATAATTTTTATTTTCCTCACCGACCTAAACATTCAAAACACAATTATACGTAAATATGAAGCACAAAAAATTATACAGGGTATATAACAAAACTCGTAGTACAAACCGAAAACTACAGTGTGACATACAATCGTATTTGGAGACGATTGTGTAGTATGACTTTTTTAATTTGAGCTTAAAAAAAAATATTTTTTTCTTCTCACAAAAGTTTTCATAAGTATGGCAGATTAAGTAAAATTGCTCAAATTCTATTTAAAATGCGTTTTTTTTATTTTGTTTTTCTTTATGGAATAGTATTCATTTTGACTATATACATATTTGATAACAATTTGCTAAACAAAAAACTCTATACGTACTCAATTTTCTCGAAAAACCTAGAGTCAAATAAAAAAAAAAATATTATAAAAATTAACAAAATCGCCCTATAAAATATTATGAAGATTCACTGTTTTCCCGCTTGTACATCGAGTTTTGTTACACCCTGTATAGGAATGGGGTATCTTGTTATACGTCAAGTCAATGAGAGTTCATAAGCCCTGTAAAACCTTGAATATCCAAATACTCAAGCAGCTTCTATAACACTGTTGAGCCTTCTCCCTTTATGGGAAACTCCAGATTTGTGGAATTAATTATATTTGGAGGTACTGAAAAAAAATTATAAACTTTTTTTTAATAAACTTTTTTTTTTGCAAATATGAATAATTATTTTAATGAATGCACTGTTAGATTTTTTAGAGATACAAAAATATATGTATGAACGGCCAGACTGGAATACTCGCTGAATTTTCTATAGTGTTTTTTTTTTTCCTCGATGATAGCCCTGCGCAGGCGCAGTCTGCTCATATCGGAATCTGCCAGCATCCGTGAAGTTCCGAGAGCTTTGACACTGACAGGTTTCGCCAGTGCTAAGAGGAGGGTTCAACATCGTCCCGTGAGCCTAGCTTAGGGGTCGGCAATCTTTTTTAATGAGGCTATAACTCATTTTTTACTTACCAAGACGTTATGATGCAAAACATTTTGCAAAAGGAGTGGGTTATATAAATTTAATTCTCAATGCTAACCTGTTCCATTCGCTGAGTATTCACAACGAATTTTGTTAATTTTTACGTCACGTTGGTAAGATGCAAAAATGAGCCCCGTGAGGTAGTTTTTGTACGTACCGTGAATGAGGTTGGACTAGGACAGTGAAAGCCCCACCCTTTCTCTAGACTGTTTTAAAGACTATTGAGTTTTTTTTCAGTCCAGCACAACTCTACGGATTTTTTAAAGCTAATCCGCGAAATTTAATAGATTCATAAACAACATTTTGAGTGTGTCCAAATACTTATAGACAAAAACTGGATTTCACCCATTACGGGCTAATAAATACAATTTGACATCTCAACTTGATGTCAAAATTGTAATTAATAGATTCAGTTTTAACTGGAAAAAGCGGAAGAAAAAAAGGTTAAATACGCGACCAAATGCTTTCATTGCCCCTATCACTGTCTCGGCTCTAAGATTGTCATAAACACAATCACCATTAAAACTTTTTTTTAAAAATGGTTTTTCGCTTTTTGGTTTTGGTGATACCTTGGACTGTGGCATAAAACTAATATCATCTCGCCGACATGTTACTTAAGTTAAATAATTAAATAAGTTGCGGATGATGAAAAGTACCTAATAGTAGTAGTAGTAGATGAAAGGAGACTTCGACTAGGAAACTTTAAAATACTAGTCTAGTACCTGCCCTATTACGTCACAAAATAGCGTAAGAGTGACACACTCTCCTGTAACTTTATAAATGTGCATTATAATTTTTTTTACCTGAAACTCTCACGATCAATGTAGGTACGTAAATATTGCAAAATCTGCTGATGAACAGTAGCAAATTAAGATAATGCGGTTCGCGAATCACGGAGTTCCAACCCCTGGCTAGGGTAGGTACCTGAACCGATCTAGTAAAAAAGTAATATAAGGTATGGAGAGATTAGGCACCCACTCAAACGTCCGCCCACGGCGCCGTACGGGGAAATGGCCAGAGACCCGAGACTAAGCGCGGAACGACCGTGTGAGTGCGCCTACAGCTTTACTAGAAAGTGTGTGTGAAATAATCTCAACGAATGTGCGTTCGGATACACATAGCTACTAAAGCCCACTTTATACAAGACAGTTTACTGTGCAGTTTCTTATTAAGTTACCATTAAAAACTGCGCGGTGTGAATTTTACCTTTACACGGCACAGTTTACTGTGTGTAGGCATGCGCAGAATGCGACAGTCGGACCATAGAATACACAGTCGGACTGCCATAAATGTTCCATATACTAATAATTTCTATCGTCACCTATCTTATTTATCGATTTTTTGCAGATCTATCGATTTTTGTGGAGATTTATCGAATCTACTGAAAATGTACAACCGATTTACCGATTTTGGAGTCATTTTAATTTTAAAGCATTTTATTTTATGCAATTATAAGCGCAGATAAATTCAACATATTATGAATAACTTTAGGAACTTCTACCGATTTTACAATTTGGCAACATTACTCATCTGTCAAATAGTCGTTATTCGATATTTTTGAATTTCGATCTAGGATTTCAGTTCATATTATTTATTACATTATATTCATATTCGCCATAGTAAAAGTTTATCAAAGTTTATTTGTAATATTACCGATACTATTGAATATTATACGTATTATATACTGTCGTAATCGCCGCGGGTGATGCGCGCGCCGAAACTGTGTGAAAAAATGTGTGGAATTAGCGCACAGTGAGAATCTGACACTAGCACACAGTTTTTCATCCAGTTTTAGCTTTATACGGGACAGTTTTTAGACTGCACAGGAAACTGTGTAGTAAACTGTCCCGTATATAGTGGGCATATTAATGGACAGTTTTGTAACAGTAACAAATGATTAAGTTTCACTGCACTTGTGTATCAATGCAGTGCCCTTTGCACTAATGGGTCGTATAAAGAGAATAACCTTGATTCATCAATATCCTAAAATAACGAAATCGTAAGAAGTGGTTTATCCGCAGTTACAAATAATTAAAAGCCAAAACGCGAATATGTTTGTAACTATCCTGTATTTCCTTGTTAATGCAAACGGAATTATATTTCCACTAGCCGAACTCATGCTAGACGAGGGATAGCTCCAAAATTAAATTGTATAGCACCCGAGCACTACTGTCGTACAAAACACGTTATTTAGAAGGCGGCCAGTTATTTATGCAATTTGATCTTGTCAATGAAAGTTTCAACAGCTTGCAAACCAACTTATTTACATACGTTATCGTAGTTTGGTTTAGAAGGTAATATTCTAGTGGTTCATGTTTTTTTTATTTATGGAGAAACTATATATATGACTTACATTTAAAAAATAAAAATGCTTAGTATGTATATATCGTGGGTATACTGGCAAAAAACGCTAACTCGAAAATATGCTGTTTGGATTTAATGATGCAGTATTGTTAGTTTTTTTAAAGCTCTACAATCGGCAGAAACACAAATTTTGGATAACTTATAAAGCGCTTTTTTTCTGAAGTACCTAACCTAAAATCATATTTCTTTCTTTCTCTAAAATAAAAAGGAAATACTGCTATTAACAAAAAAAGTTTTCTAAGTATGAAAATTAATTACATGTTTTGAAAAAATGAGAAATAATTAAAGTTTCAACTCATAATGCAATAGAATAAAAAAAAAAAAAAAAAATTGAAAAAAAAACTTAAATGCTTGATTTCTCAAAACAGGTATATTAGAGTTAACGTTTTTTGCCAGTATACCCACGATATAAGCAGGTAGCGAAAGTATTAACATATTTTAAATAAGATAAAATAAAGAAAAAAGGATAGTTTATTAACTACAACTACTCTCTCCCTTATCCGCACTCAATGGTGAATAGGGTACTGCATTGGTATACCAAGACTTACTTAATTTCATTTGGAATACCAATAGAAAACAAAAACACTTAAACTACAGGTTTACGTACATGGTAATTTTTAAATGTAGCAAAAACTCAAACTGATAAGGGCTTTAACCATTTACAGAAAAATAGATGAATGGTGTTCTGTAATGTAAAATTTTAACTACCTTTAGCTTATTGAATGGACAGTCATCAAAATTATTGTAACTAGACATTATAAACCATCATTTCTTTTCATCATATATTTGTTTACTTGAAAAAAAAAAGAGAATGTACGCGGCCTTGGCCGAATTAGTTAGTTTTTTTGTTACTTCTTATAACTGTTTAAAATTACTTGCGGATGCATTTAATTGGATGGCAGGCATGTTATTGTTAATGATTAGTTTTAATCATATAATTTTTTTACCTGTACATCTGTTTGTATCCCGAATAAAATAAATAAAATAAAAAAATAAATAAAAATGTGTCCATTATTGTCCAAACTTGTACAATATTGTACAATCACATACATAGGTGTCTTAGAAGAATATTAGGTGTGCGGTGGTTTGACTTTGTAAGGAACCCAGAAGTGAGGCAACGGACACAGCGACCCTTGATATCTACTGTCATCCGGCGAAGGCGTTTCGGCTGGCTAGCCCATATACAACGTATGCCTTAACTATGCTTGCCTATTTTACAAGGCATCAGGTTCTCGGCGTCCTGGATGTCCACCGTTGACAATTCGCCGGCAGTTTGCGTCAGAGCTGCGGGACGTGGACTTGACTATGGAGGATGCACGGGAGCTGGCGGCCGATCGCTTGGCCTGGAGGCAGTTTGTGGAATCCATATGCTCCACATAGTGAGCGGATATGGTGTGATGATGATGATAATGACAGTACATTAAAAACTCTTTCAAAATCAGAGTAGGTGGTGGTAGCTTACTAACGCTAACAAACGTCACTTACATAAATATATCGATAACCATTTACGAGTTAACTACACGCTTTGGACCAGTTGTGATTGATTTATGTCCAAGTATTGTAATGCAGGCTGATCCATTGTCAGGAGCGTGTAGCCAAAAGTGAATAAGTTCAACAAACCCCGGTATTTTATGATTATTACCAATAATCTCGTCTGATGATGCGGAGAAAAAATTTCAAGCTCATGTTTTAAATTTTAAATAAAAGCATTCCAAAAATGGGCCATAAACAAACTCTGGAGCTATTGTGCAAACAATTTTACGATTCCTGTATTTACTTTGGCAGTACCATGTTATATTTTGTTGGCAATAATGATCAGTATATCCTCCTGGACCTAGCGCATGCGCACATCAGTTCGTAGAGCAAGAAATTCAAGTAAAATCTTTTTTTACTTTAAGTAGAAAATTTACGTAAGATATTTTCTCTTATCTGCACTTAATGGAGCTAGGGCACTGGATTGGTACACCAAATGAAACATATTCATTTGTCGCAAGAAGACATACAAGTATTTTCCATTTTTTTTTAAATTTGAAAAATCACATTAATCATAATTATATCACAATTTGACTTCTCAACAGAGACGTGAAGTTTGGAAGGGATTATGGATAATTAGGCGTTTACAGGGCTTATAACTTGTCATTGGCTGGGTTAAGTGGCCACTTGATGTATTACAACATTCCCCATTTCACCTAGTATTTGATATCCATATCTGCCAATATACAGTATAATAACGCGACGCTTCACAAGTGAACACTCTCTGTCATCCATTGAGAAAATTGCTAAGCATTTTAGCAGAAACCTTTATGATTGCAAGTGAGATTCTTACCGAATTATATCACCTACTAGGAAATGCCTGAAGATAAATCTTCAATTTGTTATGCTTATAACTTTTACCAGCAAATTTTTTTTAAAAACATTTTGAGTGTGTCCAAATACTTGTAGACAAAAACTGGATTTCACCCATTACGGGCTAATAATTACAATTTGACATCTCAACAGAGACGAGAAGTTTGGAAGGGATTATGGATAATTAGGCGTTTACAGGGCTTATGACCTGTCATTGGCTGGGTTAATTGGCCACTTGATGTATTACAACATTCCCCATTTCACCTAGTATTTGATATCCATATCGGCCAATATACAGTATAATAACGCGACGCTTCACAAGTGAGCACTCTCTGTCACTCAAAATGTTGTTCATAATTATATCTTTCATATTGATTTCGTTGCCGGGTAAAATACAGTACCAAAAAGTGTACTGTTTCTTGTTCAGAAAACTGTAGAGTCTGTCAAAATACACGCTAAAAAAGTATATTTTTTAAGCGCTATCCAAAGTTATCGTATGTGTACATTCAGGAAATCGTTAATTTAGCTAATAATGTAAATTTATTGTTTGTTTTTTACGTTTTTAAAAGCATTTAATATACCAATATCTAGTTGATATAAAAAACATTAACTGTCATGTCATTCAAATGTCGAGCTGACCATTCAATATTCCGTACAGCTTTCGCTTTTTAAGGGACAGTTTGCTAACTGCGCAAGAAACTGTATAGTTTCCTGTCCCGTATTTAATGGGATAAGGAAACGGAGTAGTTAATTTCAATATTTATTCGATTCATCAGTAAATTTCAAATACTTTTTTCGAGCAAATTTTCCAACGGATAATATTGTACATCCGAGTCGACAGTCAGCGGGCCCTAGGCCTTGGCATTCGATAAATCAATTCAGTATTCAATTTCCCGTGGCGCATTAATAATTCTGAGAGTGCGGGATTAATCATTGTTGTTGGCTAAAGTCAGAACAGAACCCGGAGCCGAGAACTGCATGACAGTCTCCATTTATCTCCAATTTTCGGATTTATGTTGTTCGATTTATTTAGACTTGAACTGCGTGGATTTTAGCCCGTGAATTATTGACGTTTGATAAACCTGTTACTAATCCATAATATTCAGATGAACATTTTTAGATTTTTGTCGCCATTTAGGATACGTATTTTTAATTTTCAGTATATTTTTATCAAAGAAGAAAATAAACGTGCATTTGTAAATATAATACATTCAAATATTGAGATTTTGTGGCTGTCTGATAAACGCAATTGGAAATAATTGCACTAAAAAGCTGGAAACGAGTGTGTATGAGTGGGATTCTATACCGAACTCGCAATTCTACTGTACCATAACTCGATTGAAAGATTTTCGGTTTGGTTAATGGACACAAATAACTGTTTTTGGGAATTTTCTCAGCGTTACCATTACAGCTGCTTAAATTGAATAAAAATATTTCTTTTTGCAATTTTACTGTAAACTCGTCTAGAATCAATTTGATTTCACAGCAATCTGTATAAAACCCAGAATAAACAAAATAAAAGTATTTCTTAATCATGTTACACGAGAGACAATCAATAATTAACTATGTGAATCGACGAATAAAAATGATGGAATAGGCATTATGAATCGTGGCTGGTTTCGCATTTATAAACTCAATAAATAATTAAGAAACATGAACAGTCTGGACCAAAATATTGCTTCCATACTGCAATAACGATCCCAGGCATCATGCGCGGAATGGTGTGATCATAAAATCTGACTTAATAAACCCGGGATAATAAGCACTGCCTAACTCATTAGGATTATTGTATTTTACAGATCCAGAAGGAATTCGCAAAAAGCAAAATTATTTTGAAATGTGAGAATATTTGTATTATAGTATTTAACTATTCAAAGGTAGTATCGATCTCTCAGGCGAATGTGTGGTAAAACTATGTATAATAGGTGCACTAATGTTGAAATTAGAGCAGAATGCAAGGCTGAGATAAGCATTATCGACAAAATTAAGAAAGGTCTTTTACGTTGGTTCGGTCATGTAGAGCGAATGGATGATGAAAGAACGGCTAAAAAAATATATGATGCGACTGTGCCTGGATCTAGAAGTCGAGAAGGCCGAGAAAGACATGGCATGATCAAGTAAAACAAGTGCTTGAAAGTGGGCATGTAAGAAGTCGGAATAATCGACGTGCGTGCATGAGAAGATGTATGAATGTGGAGGAAGCAAGAGAAGTATGCCAGGACAGAGTGGTGTGGCGTTCTGTCCTCTCTGCCTACCCCTTCGGGGAAATGGCGTGATGGTTAGTTAGTTAGTTAGTTTAGGTAGTATTAGTCATTTTCTTTGTAGCATCAACAAAAAGGAGTGTTTAAAAAAAAAAAAATGAAATAATAGATATTATTGATATCCCAACAGAGACAGAGAAACTCTGGAAAGGAATGTGGATTATCTAGGCGTTTACAGGGCTTATATGACCT
This sequence comes from Micrasema minimum, assembly GCA_022494985.1. Classification (NCBI taxonomy): domain Eukaryota; kingdom Metazoa; phylum Arthropoda; class Insecta; order Trichoptera; family Brachycentridae; genus Micrasema; species Micrasema minimum. Next base: position 8,438 of record JAGVSP010001543.1, read on the forward strand.
GTCATTGGCTGGGTTAAGTGGTCTACAAGTATTTGTACACATTCAAAATGTTGTTAAAAAGATTTACTGGTTAAAATATAAAAGCAAATAAAAATTGGAGAGACATCTTCGGCGTTGTTCAAGTTCGGAAGAGCCTTGCCTACACCAATAAAGTTTGATTGCCAAAAAAAAAGCTCAAAATCTTCTCAACAGATGTCTCCAGCATGGAAATTTACTGTAATGTGATGCGTTGAAGACGAGTTCAATATACACCGTTTCCCACGATGAGACCGTGAAACTCCAGTGGGTGATTATTCATGATATTCTGAGAAAAAAATCTTAATAAAGTTTTTCAAAAAACTCAATTCTAATTTCTTAAAAAAATTATTTAAAATATGAATAAAAATTCACGCGTGTAATACCGTCCATTTTTGAACTGGCCAACACCACGTGACCTGCACCAATTTCAGATATGAAATTCGAATTTTGAATGTCCGCACAAGCCAAGGCGTTCGGTGAGCGGACCCCCACTCCTCCCCGCCCACCCGCCACCCGCCACCGCTAGCATTTCAAACAGAAGCCAGTATTACATAGTCGCTTTTTATTAATACTTTTTTTTTTTTTATTTAATAATTAAAAATGCCCGGATCAAAAAACTCTTTTTTTTCGATTTTTTTCTCTCAGAATACCATGAACAATCCACCCTCCCGAGTTTCGCGGTCTCATCGTGGGACACGGTGTATAGAAGTTTCAAAATTTTTTCATGTATGGTTATCAGATGATGGGCGGAATGGGGAATGTTGTAATACATCAATTGGCCACTTAACCCAGCCAATGACAGGTCATAAGCCCTGTAAAACGCCTAGATAATCCACATTCGTTTCCAGAGTTTCTCTGTCTCTGTTTGGATATCAATAATATCTGATATCAGCCCAGCATGGGTATAATCCAGTAATTTGTCTATAAGTGTTTGTACACATTAAAAATGTTGATATAAAAATAGTTTCTTTTTGTTTCAAAGTCTAATGATGCCGACTAGAAGTCAAATCTTAATTTAATAAAACCCCCGTACTTAATTGTATACTATTACTTACAGCTCGAAATTCCCCATTACAGCAATTACTTGTTTTTTAAAGTTTGAGGGGGTTCACGACTTGGACCCGTTTAGCGACTCGGCTGCTATAAGCGGAGGCTGAGTAGCGCAAACTTATTATAACCTACATATTTATTGTCTCCTGCGCTTAAATATTCAGATTTCCCAACACGTACACCACACTCCACACACATACCACAACACAACATACACATGACATAACATAATCACTTTGTATACTATTGTTTGCTCACTTCAATGTCTTCAGAAATGTGTCTTGTACATTGTGTTGCCCGCGTAATTTGTGTGATGTTGTATATATTACCTTTAATTGATCTTAGTTCATATCACTGTGTGCACAACATCAAAATAAAAATAAATAAATAACGTTCATATCTATCTCTTCAAAAAAAAATCTTATGTATCTACACGTGCGTTAAATTTCCTTGCTATAAATCCATCTAGTTACTACATTATATCTAACACCATTATTTAATTCAATTTCTATGATTAATAAATCAGTTCGACCATGTTGGATAAGGCTTAGTTACAAGAACAACATTTAATAGAGCAATTAGTTATAATGTATTTATTGCTGCTTGGTGTTTTCAATATTTATGAGAATTATATCATTGTTCAAACGCTTAAAATGTATCAGGAATTAGTAATACGTTTTATAATTTTGTTTTTAAAAAATAAAAACGCACTTTAAATAACGTATATATAATAAATCGTTTCAATAAATTTATATTTGTAAATATAGTTTGTTTTTGTATGCTCTTTTCAGCTTGGTAGCAAAATGTCAAAAAACTAAATATTATATAGAATTCGTCATTATCAATATGATGTTATTAAAGGTTATTTTGTGTTTTGCACCATACCTAAGACTGGCGCTGAAGCTTAAGACTGATCACCTTGCCTTCATGTAACAAATTATCAAGATTCGCTGCACTTGTTATACCAATACTGCATTGGTACAACAAGTGCAGCGTTTGGTACTGTTAAGGGAGAGTAGTAGCAGTAGTTGTATATCTATTAAATGTAAATTGAATTCAAACACATTTTATGCAAATTATAATAGTGGTCTGAGCAATGTCTGTCTAATATAAAAAAAAAAAAAAAACAACAATTGAAAAAAACCAATAAGTTCAACGTCGTAATTTATTAAACACATGTTTATTGCGTGCAATTACACATTGAAAACCTCGCAAAGAATATACCTGGAACAAGTTCACAGGCACACAGCTATTACATAGGTTTAATTACAATTAATTTGATTAATTATAAAGGCTTTCACGGATGGGAGGCTGTGCTTTTGATAAGTGGACGCTACCAAAAGCGTCTGTAGATCCGCGGGAGATCCTCTAATTTTTTCGACTGGACTTTCTAGCCGATGCGGTTAAAACAAAAGCCTCATTTCTCACAATACTACTTCTGAATACATTGATTGAAATAGTTTCGGTAATTTGTTTCTTTCTGTGATAGTCTCCAGACTGTAAGGTCCATGGTTCGAATCCAATTGAATTGAAACTCTGAAGATGTGGTCCATTATTCTCTTTGGAAAGGTCGTGGGAAGGTAGCAAAATGATCTCGGTATGAGCGTCATTACGCTGAATATAGATACATTTAACATTACGGGTATTGGTAAGCTTTACAATATACCTGTTTTGATTTACGATTTGAGTTACCATTTAGTGGGCCCATAGAATCACCAATCAACTGGATGAAATTGTGTATGTAAAGCACAAGCTGGCAAAAGTAACCAGGGGTAGCTCTTGGCACAAATATACAGTAATTTCTGTTTGTTCTGCAAATCAATGTTCATTTTTCATGAGGTAATAATTTACACAAAATAAATACCAAACAGTAAGTTTATGAAGTAAACAATTTCTTTAAAATAAGGCAATATTGTAGCAGTTTCCGCTGGGAACAGTTTTTTTTAACATCTACTCTTATGCTAAAAAGATCTTGTTTATTCAATAAAGCATATATGTATATTGTTTATGCAATATCGTATATGATTTGTTTTGTTTACTGCGTAAAAGTATCTTTTCCACGCGTTCAAGCGTGTAAATAGTGATTTATTCAAAATATTCCGAATCAATTAGGATAAACGCTGAATAAAAAGTGGCCGCTGAGATAATTTGAAAGAAATTAAAATTAAATTCCTTGAAATAAAACAATCTTGACAATTTGAATTGAACAGTCTCGAGAGAGACAAGAATTTCATTATACAATTTAACACGGATTCCAGACGCGATAAAAGGACGAACAAAAGGCGACCAACTGTGGCGTGGTCTTTTATTTTTCCTTTTAGACGATTATTAATGGTATTTCTTAAATTCTGTTATTAGATTATCAGTGGGAGACCAGAGATGAAATGCAGCGAAACTGTTGTACTGTTTGTGATCAGAAATAGGCTTGATTAAGCTTCTTGTCTATCTGCAAATAACCTTTTGTCTCAAGGTTCCTTGGTAGATAAATCGGCTTATCACGTAGCAATATAAGTGAGTTAGCATTACACAGACACACAGGTCATTGCTATATTCAATATACTGGTTTTGAAATGAACAACAACTTGAATGGTTTTATTGGACTTCTAATGGCAGGTAATGAGTACAGTCAGTGCGCACAATGTACCAATACAAATCTTATGTAAACTTAGGAACATAAATAATAATAGCTCCCCTAATATGCACATTAACTAACGAAAATGCTTTGTAAAGGCTTTATTTTTGCTCAAAAATACAGTTTTAAAAAAAAATGTGTTTTTAATGACGTTCACCCGAAAATGATTGGACATACTTTTTTTTTAACCACCTCAACAGGCCAGGAGACCCAATTACAGAGGGGAACAACATCACAAACACCCAGGTTTGAGAAAAATCTCTTTTTAATTTATGTGTTCTCACCGGGAATCGAACCCGGAACCTCCGTATCGTGAGTCCAGCGTCATAGCCATTACGCTACGGAGGCCGCCAGTAAGAACACATTTATTTATTTATTACATTTCACATTTAATATAATCACAATAATGGGATGGCGACTCAATCAGTAGAGATTATTATTTTAAAGAAAAATGTTAGCAAAACAGATATTTATATTTGTCGTTTTCTTCATCTTTCGCCTAGTTCGATCCTATGTGAAGCATGTGGACATCACTAGATCCCTCCAGGAGACCCTATCGCCAGCCATCTCTCTCGCCTCCTCCCACGTCTGGCAAATTTGTCTAGCATCTTTAGGTACGACGGGGTTTTTTATAATAATGTAGGAATATAAAAATACATATGTGCATGATGTAGCAATTTTTTATATTTGGTTATCTTACTGCTGGTCCTGATATAAAGAGATAATGTTTTGCAAATCTTACAACCTGTTTTGTATCAAGTAATACATTAAGCACTTGCGTGTTCCATCACATTACAGAATTGACAGCATTAATTAGCCCACGATTAATGGTTAAAACATTCGCAATATCGTGTAGGGGTCTCACTTCTTAATTATTGCGTACTCCCGTCGGGTTTGCGATCTGTCCGCGCGTTGGTATCATCGCCGTACAAAACCGAAGCGCATGTGATCAGAATTCATTTCAGAAAATCGAAACAAAAAACAATAATACAAATTTAAAAATATTTATATCTAATAATATCTACTTCGACATACCTAAATATTTTTAACATATCAGGCACTATTTTCTTTTTCTTATTGTATTTTTTAAAGATGTAAATAATAAAACATTATTCTACATTCGCCTCGTTACCTCTTATATGGAGTAGTGGATATCACTAGATGCCTTCAAGAGATCCTGTTTCCTGACCTTATTTTTATCTCTTATTGTTTCAGTTTTCTTAAGCTTTTACTAATAAATAATGATCGGGGTAGTAACTAACGATCCCTACCACTGATAATTTGGACCGACTCTGGTTGGTTTGGGTGATGAAAACAATGACAATTATAGTAGATACATAAGCCGAGACAGTGGTAGAGGCAATTAAAGCATTTGTTCGCGTACACCACGTAAATTCATCCGAAATTTTATCACACTGACAATTTTAAAATCTTGGTTGAACTTGTTGAAAAAATCCGTAGAGTTGTACTGGACTGAAAATATACTCAATAGTGTTTAAAACAGTCTAGGGAAAGGGTTGAGCTTTCATTGGTACTGAAGCGCTTATTCTATCTTCAATATCCTATATCCTACCTTCATGTAATAACATGATCTAGATAAACTGCACATGGTGTACCGATGCAGTGCCCAATGTACCATTAGGTGCGGATAAAGGAAAGTAGTAGTAGGTAGTCATTTTATTTTATATGCACCAGCCAACGTAACTTGACAAAATACGAAGATAAAATAGTGTATTCTGATATGTAAAAATAGTGGTAATAAAGATAGCTAACCCTGTTACGTAATTTAATTCGTTCCGGAGTACGTTATGATTATTACGATTTAAATAGTGGAAGTAAATTCGGTATTTCACGGGCCCCTACCAGAACCAATATTTCAGCCCTCGGACAGCCTTACTCTGTAGGGAGCCCCGCGGAGGAGGTTGCTGCGCTAACTGAAACTCAAAAACACTTTCAATACTACTGCAATAAACAGTTTTATTTGATTATTTCTCCATCAGGACAGTATGTCCGTCTTGTAGTGTAGTGGGTAGCGACTACCATGCATGAGGTTACGGGTTCGATTTCCGTCGAGTTCAATATGAAGGAATTTTTTCAAAATGATTTTTACATTATAAATGTTTCCTTGGGCGCTAAAGCGTAAGGATTAATCATCTAGACTAACAAGTTATCAAGATTCACTGCAATTGCTGTACTAATGCAAAACTGAAAACTAACCGGGTGTTGTTTGGTTTTATAACTGTGACGAATTAAACCTAGGCTGGGGTTGTTTGATCAGTAGTAATTACATCGGATTATTAACTTTTACTAACGATCAAACAACCCCGCTTTAATAAACTTATGCAATTTATTTTTTATAGCACTATTTAATACGAAATATAAAAATAATGTCATTTTTGATGATTCAGCAAAAGCAGCTTCAGAAAAAAATTGTTGAAACAATTTTCTATCCTTGGAAGTTTATTTGTCAAGTCTGGTGTCAGATAGAACTATATTTTTTTTAGAGAATTAAAAATAAATGAATGGAAATTCTTATCACTGAAGACGAGCTTATAAAATACATAATTTAAAACTATATTAAATAAGCAAGTGCACCTGATGATGGATAGACCTGCTGTCCGAAACTAGTCGTGTAAAAAATAATAGTAAACTCGTGTAGTAAAAAAACAAAGTAGTTTTATTTCAAATAATTTTAACAATGTTGCTACACAAAGTTAACGCCGAATCAATGAATAATATACCAATCAAAGGATTCTTCATGTAATGTTTTTTTTAAATATTAAGGACTAACTTTTTAAAATGACTTTTATGAGTACTTAACAATTTAGAATATTAAGTTAGAATTAAATTCAACAATACTTTGATTCCTGTCCAAGGTATTTTAAAGTGTTAAAAAAATATTAAAGATTTTGTAATATTTGGTGTTTTAATCCTCGTATTTATTATAAATATGATCCATACTGGTATGGAGCGTGTTAAGAGCTAATCGATTCACCATGGCAAAGAAAGAGATTAAGTATGCTCGATGGAGGAAAGTTCATTTGGCCGTCACTTCTGTACATTAAGTTTATTGAGTATCTCGGCATGGCGCCACGTAGTCGCGGGGGGTACTCCCTAAAACAGCTAATCTAATAAGGCTTCGGTTCGCGACCCTCTGAACCTGAGCCCCCAGTACCTGAATCCAATGTATCCGATTCCTTATATTATTATTCCGCGCCAGAAATCAATATGACTGCCTGTGAACGCTGATTTATGGGAACGTGGAATCGCTTTATTATTTTATGGAAATGTATTATTTTACATGTTTGCCTATTTGCAAGTTACAGATGCAGTATTTTTATTACATTAAAGCCACATTTTTTTATTGCTTGAAATTTAGTAAATATAAAAAAAAAATTGAAATACCACCTGAAAAATAACCGAAGAATTGCTCATGACTTTGTTACTCTTAAAGTGTTTCTAGGCAATTACAGCATATTATCACTCCTATTTTTTAAAGTAAAGAAATATGTGGAATAAGCAATAATTTATTTGTTGAAATAACTCATATCTAAATTACTTTCTCTCCATCCATTCCCTTATTATAATGGTGCATACGGAAACTGCATTTATTTGTACACCAAATAATTTCAAATACGTACGAGTATATGTACATAATGAGAAGTATTTGTTTAAAGTGTTTTAATTTCAGATTATAATTATTTAGTAGATGAACAACATTATGTTATGCAGATTCTGCATTTAAAGGCGTTATTTACACTCCACTGCGAACCAATTTGATAGAAGTGATAAAGTGAGTTTAAAAAAATAATCAGTTTTCATCATAATTGAGCATTTAGTTATGTTCTTTATTAGTCCAAATAACTTCTGTTAAAACAGCGGCTAACATCTATTTGTTGAATCAAAAAATAAATCGCCCATTAAAACTTCAATTAACCCTTGATTGATGAGGCACTCAAGAATTAAGTTCTTACATAAATATCCCACATAGGGTAGCATACAGCCTTAATACAATGGCAATGGGGGGTGATTGAAATAAAAAAAGAGAAAAATAAACCGTTTCAGGAACAAAGACCACTACAGAAGGTATCGAAATTGATGATGGACTTTTTGAAAATATTAAATTAAAACAAACAGTGAGTCGTGCTTTTGGAAGCGTATATAATAATTGATAAGTCATATTTCAGCAAGGGGGCCCCAAGGCCTTTTGAGGCCTGCAGGGGCTTCTTGGGGCTTGCTTATAGGGGGCGATACCCCGCGGTTCTCCGCATGGGGCGCGAAATAGGGGCCCGAACTTGCCTTAAACCATTTGTCAGGACTCCGCTGGAACGGAATTCGATTCGATGTCAACGGAGTTTTATATTGCCAATGCTTTATTTTATATTTTAAACAAGAGTGGATTTCATAAAGAGTATTACATTTTTCTTAAAATACTTTTCATTAATATTATATTTGTTGAATTTTAAGGCTCCAGATATTCATATTATTTCTTACTTTCTCTGATCGTCACACTACCAATGGTCAATTATTTTATGGATGAACGATTACTCCAATTAAATGGCGTAAAATACTTTAAAAAATTGCCACAGGCAAAAAACTGTATTTTTAGAATTAAGTCGACATAAGCACAGGTATTTGGTACAGTAGGTAGATGCGTTATTTAAAATAAATTTAATAAAAATAATTGAGTTAAAAATAGATGGTACCTAATACTTCCGTTCTTTTTGGTCCTGGGCCATGTTAAATGAAGCTTTCAGATATTACATATTTAACTGAATTTTATTTAATTTATAATTTTTTTCATTAGTCATAATCAGCTATTGGAGATTATTATAATATACAGATTTATTACGTTATTGGAGATTATTATAATATACAGATTTGTTCCGGTGAAACCAACTGATCCTCAGCAAATACAGATATAATAATTAAATGTATTTACGCATTATGGACGCTTGTTTATCGATTTTATGACCTCGGTGATTAAAGTTGCAGAGACAGAAAGTGCTCACGATTACTACAAGGGCTCAAGTATATAAAATAATCCTCTATCTTACTCACGGCAGATAAAGTAATAAAAGCTCTGTACAGATATCCTGAATATTTTGATTTTACGACAAGCTAACGCCAACTAAACAAATAATTTATTTCATTTAGTCTCACAAAAAAAAATTGTCCTCTTTACCACGACATTAACTATCAGTCCGAAAGCTTTTAAACTCCTTACCTGCTGCCGTTGGTAACAAGTTAAAAACAAATCGAAGATACTTTATTGCGTTATTCATTTGATATCGTGTTTGTATCGAATTAATTATGTTTCGTGAATCAAGCAAGTTAATGTGATGTATCGATACGTGTACGTGTGTTCTGTCAAAATATTATAAATCTCAAACAACTTCTGAATGCGTGACAAGAGAACATTAGGACGCAGTAAACAGAGGTCTAACATCATATTAAAGGGTCTAAGTTATTATAGCACCAACGACATTTTTGAAAAAAGACAAGTGCCTAAAATAAACAGCATTAACGACTACTTATCTGGTTTGTTTCAGCTGGATCTCTCTTGGGGGCATTTAGTCATATCAAATTATATGTTTTACTAAATGAATCAAATAAATAGAACCTTATTGTTTTATAAGAAGTAAAGTTATTTTCAACATGCGTGGTAGTAAAAAGAAACATTGGTTTTGTTCCGACTCATTTTATAGTTAATAATAATTAACTTTAAAAACGCTGAAAAGCATAAACTTGAAGAATAATTTACTGCTGAATTCATTTTTTAACTTCTAAATAACTTTTTAATTATTTAAAATAACATAGATTTTGCCAAGAATATTATTTTCTAATACGAAAATCTTTACTCGGTGACATTTTTAGTTTTAATCTGATAGATTTTTTTCTATTAAAAATTATGTTTCAGTGCTTTTTAAACTAAATATTTTGTTTCAAATATATTAATATACATATCTAAAGTATATACATATCTATAAATATTTATTTAAAAATCAACAGGATATTCAATATTTAAGTGTTGAACTTTATTTAAGATGAAACTTACTCATATAAAAAATTAAAAATTGTAAAAACGAACTCCCTCCCTAAACACAAGTATCCACTTTATTAGAGAGGTAGAAACGTGATGTCTGAATTTTTGTATAATACCAACAATATGTTTAGGTATTTATTTTTTGTAACAGATTTTAATTTTAATAAAAAAAAATATTTAAAAAAAACCGGCAAAAATCAGGAAAGTATTTTTAAAAATTACCAAATAAAAATTGGTGTAGGGGGTTTTAAAAATTAACTGAATTTGACCACAGACGATGGGCCATGAAAAAGTATTTGAAAATGTAATGTTTTATTTAGTTAACGTTTTATCTTGACATCGACCATTCTTGTAAGCTTATGTTAATTTAAGATTTTGACGTCCAATATAAATCGACGACCATGTTCGCAAATATTCGGCCATGTTGGTGACAACCCTTAATGAAATGCAATTTATTTTAACTTTATATCAAATTAATATTGCGCAATCAATAACCACATCGGTAAAGATATTTCAACAGAAATTTCGAATGTAGTACATATTTCATATATTTCACGAATGTTTCCAAAGAACCAAATTTGGGTTAAAACTTACACTGAAACATGAAAAATGATAAAATAAATTATCAAATTAATATTTCATTAGTATTTTAATAGTTTTTTTCAATTGTAAATAGGTAAATTTAAAAAACTATATAATATGGATGCAACTATGTTTTAAAAATGCTCAAAACACTCATGTCAAGTGTGAAAATATGCAATAATAGGAACATATACACAGTGTAACAAAACTCGATGTACAAGTGGAAAACCAGTGAATTAACATAATGTTTGGAGTCAATTATGCGAAATCAATTTTTTTGATTCTACGCATAGTTTTGGAGAAAATTGAGTAAGAAGTTGTTTTTTTTTTAAATTTTTACAAATATGTGTTATCAAGTATATATTTTTTTAGTCAAATTAATACATATTATCAATAAAGAAAACAAATACGAAAATCAAATCTCAGTGCAAATTTGTGCAACTTTACTTAATGAACGGTACTTTTGAAAGCTTAAACGAGAAAAAATAATTAAAGCTCTGATTTAAAAGTCATATCAAACATTCAACTTCAAATATGATGTAGATTCACCAGTTTTCGGGTTGTAGTACGAGTTTTATTACTCCATGTACAGAATATTAAACGTGAATATTGACGCATATCGGAAAAGTATATCAGCTTTAGTTTATAATTAGGTAATTAAAGCAATGTTTTAATAAAGTAGAATTTTCTATAAGTTTGAGAGTAAAACTTTTTTCAATTTATTCATTTGATAAAAACATGCGATTGTATTACCATGAATTTTAGGACTTTTCTGACACATGACTTCTTAAATTATACAAAAAAATAATTGTTTTAGACCACTGAGTTTCTATTTTTAATACGAATAGTTTTGGACAAAACAAAACTGTCCATTTACAGGTGTGTATATAGAAACTTTATTTCACGACTTTTAAATTCATACATTCCGTCAACACAAAAAATTAGGACAAAAATGATTACAAAAATAGTACAAATTATTGACCACAGTTTATCATAAGGATAAATTTTTTGAAGCGGGTCAGTCTACTTTTTTTGGGGTATCGGAGAAAATACAAACCTAAATACTGAAACATATTTAAAAATTGATTAATTAATCTACTCTCTTTCCGTGTCCCTTCCAGACCAACTAGACTGCCTAAACTTTTTCACATACCTAAAGTTAAAACAAATCACAGAAAATAATTCTACGATTCCTTGAATTTGTAAGGCGTTTGATGATAAATTTTATAGCTTAGATATGTTTAATACCCCCATATAACAAATATATAAAGGAACTTAAAAACTTACAGACTTAAGATGACAAATATTTATTTACATTATAAGTAGATTCTTTTAACTGTTTAAAGCTACCTGCGGATAAATATAATTTGATGGTAGGCATGTTATTGTTAATGATTAGTTTTAATTATATTGTGTTTTACCTGTACATCTGTTTGTATCACGAATAAAATAAAATAAAATAAAAAAGAAGCTTGATCTTGGCGCTACCATGTATATAGTACGGGACTTGATTCAAAAAGTGCTATTGCAATGTTTTTAGATTTTAATTAATAACAGTGGATGGTCACGTGTCGCGGAAACAAAAAATACAATTTTCAGCAGTTAACACCATTGTACGGAAGTCACTGTGACAAATAATATAGGCACGGCGCCCTACTGCGCGCATGCGCGGCAGTGTCCACAATAAATAATTTTGTCGTCATACCGGATCGTGCGACTCCATCCGTCACGCCACACGACATGAGACAGAATATTGTCGTCACTTGAGTGCGCGCGCACCTTAATCTCGCCGAATTTTTATATTCCAACTACCATAATTATTTATAGGCACTTTATTCGTGTTTTCGAAATGATTTATTGATCAGTTCAATGTAATTAATTGATTTTTTTGTATTTTTGTGACTTTAACAAGGTACTTACAAGATGTTTCTTTAGCAGTTCTTAGATCTGAATACACACTATTCAAATAAAACGGTTTCGCAATAATAATTGGGTTGTTCCCGATAGCATGAATATCCTTGAAAACGTTATAAATATTTAAAGTATATTTTTACAATTCCAACGATATAAAACACAATGATCAAAAATGTTGTTTTCATTTATAAATTGATGTTTTAAAAATACGAAATTATGAGTGACTTTTAACGCCCGTTATTGGCTAATGACGTCATACCCGTTCATTATTAAAGGTGGGAAATTCATTACAAAGTCAGCGCCCATATTGATGTGACGTCACACCGCATGCGCGCCAAATGGAGGATTTTGCGAGCGATTTGAAAAAGCGCTATTTCAAACCGCGCTAGAAAATTCATATGACATAGTCAAAATTTAAAAAAAAATTCCTTGATATTATTATTTTTCAATCAATTTTTTGAAATAAAAAATAGAAAATCTGAAAGAACCCAATTATCTACATACCAGATTTAAAAATCGGTACCCGAGAATTGATATTTTTGTCTGCCTCATGGTGTAGTAGGTAGATAGTGCGTTATGCTACCATGTATTAGGGCGCGGGTTTGATTCCTGATGAGGAATCGAAATCAATTTGAAAAATTTGACAGATTAAATACGATGATAGGTTAAAAGCCCTGTACACGCCTAGATATCCATATTCCCTTCCAAACTTCTCGTCTCTGTTGAGATTTTTTAAATGAAAAAGTTTTTTATGTGCGTATCATCAGTACCTACCTCCAAATTCTAAATTTTTTGTAAAACATTTTACCTTAGTTTTCCCAGGGCGGCATCTCGTAGGGCGGCATTCTGTGGGCGGCACTCTGGGCGGATCTCTGGGCGGAAAGCTCCCGCCCACCGGTCACTATGATTTATCTGTTTGAACAATGCGCAGTGGATTGATGTGGCTGCAGTTTATGTGAAGGGCACGCCCTTCATGACTCGGCGGAGGTAAATCTTGAACCGAAATGCGAAATGCTGAATAATCATGAGGAAGACGCAACTGCTAATTGGCGGTAGGTACATAATTATGGATAATTTGTCATGATATTCTTAATTAATACAGGGTAGTTTAAATCATTGGTATTTTAAAAGTTTTCTTTTTCTGATCAATGTGTGTGTTGGGTGTGTTAATTTTTTTGTAAATTGTCTTTTTCCTGTCAATATTTTGAATGTGTACAAATACTTGTAGACAAATACCGGCTTATTTATTATTTGATATTAGTGATATCCGACAGAGACAGAGAAACTCTGGAAACGAATGTGGATTATCTAAGCGTTTACAGGGCTTATGACCTGTTATTGGCTGGGTTAAGTGGCCACTTGACGTATTACAACATTTCTCCATTCCGCCCATCATCTGATAACCATATATGACAAATTTTGTAACTACTATATATTTGAAATCCTCTTCGTTGTTCCATTTTACAGAAATTTTCTATGCTGGTGACATCTGTTGAGAACATTGTTAAGCATTTTTTTTGGCAATCGTCTTTATTGGTGTAGGTAAGGCTCTTTCCGAACTTAATTACTTACTAGATGACGCCTGAAGATGTCTCTCCAATTTTATTTGCTTATATTTTAACAAGTAAATCTTTTACAAATACTTGTAGACAAATTACTGGATTATACCCATGCTTGGGCTGATATCAGATATTGTTGGGATATCACTAATATCTGATATCAGCCGAACCATGGGTATAATCTAGTAATTTGTCTACAAGTATTTGTACACGTTCAAAATGTTATTTATTATTTATATATTTACATTTCATATTTCATATATTATCACAAAAATGACAATGATCTGACCCCGACTCAATAGATAATCCATGTCAAGTCAGGGCATTTTCAATGTAGTATTATACCTTATAGAACATGGGGCTAATATCAAATATTATTGAGGCGTATTCTAGTTGAGGCGTCTTCTAGTAAGTAAATTAGTTCGAGATGAAATGAGCCTTACCTACACCAATAAAGATTGATTGTCAAAAAATGCTTAAAATCTTCTCAACAGATGTCATCAGTGAGAAAATTTCTAAAAATGCGGAATCACGAATGCGAATTCAATATATAAGTATGTTTCGAAATTTGTCATATCAGTTATCAGTTGATGGGCGAAATGGGGAGTGTTGTAATACATCAAGTGGCCACTTAACCCAGCCAATGACAGGTCATCAGCCCTGTAAACGCCTAGATAATCCACATTCGTTTCCAGAGTTTCTCTGTCTCTGTTGGGATATCAATAGTATCTGTCTTTTTCCTCTTTAAACTAAGCTCCTCTTTAAAAGAAGTGTGGCAGGATAGTGTGGAATGGTGTTCTATTCTCTCTGCCTACTACTCCATATAGGAAATGGCGCGATTTTTAGTTAGTTAACTAAGCTAAGTTCAACAGCTGTGTAAAGACTAAGTGTTCCATATTTAAATCGTGAGTTATATTTATCCTTCGAACAAAAATTTTAGAGAAGTGATATTCAATACATTGTAAAATACTACCGTGTCTAGGTGTCTAGTTACCCACTACGTCATCAATAGGCATCTACGTCATCCCTAGACATCTACGTCACACGTTTCGTGTATTAGCCAAGGTGCTGTAGTTTTTGATAATAAGTGGTGTTATAAAAATTAACCCTAGGAAGCGTATATTTTTGGAACGCCCTTTCTAGTAAATTCTTGTTCGAAAGACTGTATTGTATTGCACTGTTATATTTGTGTGTTTACATACTTAAAATATTTTATTAATATGCCCACGTTTAAGAAGAGTTCTAATAGAAAACATGTTTTTTAGTTTTTATTTTTACTATTGTTATAAGAGTCGCTTTTCGTTACGCCCTGTTATGGAACATTTGTAAATAAACATTAATGTATATATGCATGTACAACTGTATAATACAAGCATTGGTTTAAATGTTTACATGAACGTATATTGTATATGTATACTTGTACATGTGTAGCTTGTAATAAACTACATTCGATACACTCAAACTCCCATGTAACAATGGTTGACCTTTGCCAAGAGCCATCTATAGGGCTTTCCTAAAAAAATTGGCCTAAAGTATTATTATACTGCTATAATAACGAACTAATATACTGTATTGAGTACAGAGATAATTGGGTTGTATAGATCATTTAAATATAAACGGCTCGAATATAGATAGGTTAGGAAGAAGCTCGACCTAGGCGCTATTGTCTGTATGTACATAACATAATTTTATTATCAAGTATCTATCGAATTGCAAAAAAAATGAAAATAAAATGAAAATAATTTCAATAGATTTTATTTGTTCCGGTAGTCTTTTGTTGATACTGGTTGTGGTGGCATGGATATCTTCGCTAACTCTTGATTAAACCGTCTTAAACCACTCACTTCAAAATCGATTCTTACTTTCAAACGGTAATTTTCTACCATTTGAAAACAGTCCGAAATTGAAACGTTTCAATAACTTAATGTTTCCTTTCATAATAAAAATAGTAACAGAAAAATTTCTAATTAAAACATTTCTGCACTCCATTTAGGTACTGATTTTTATCATAATAACTAACTAACTAACTAACTAACTAACCATCACGCCACTTCCACGATGGGGCCATATCTTTCTCTGCCTTCCTTGACTTCTACATCCAGGTACACTTGCATTATAACTTCTTTTAGCCGTTCTTTCATCTTTATACGAAAACGGCTCTATATAAATTATCCGTAATAACAATAAAAGCCCTTCTTAATTTTGTTGATAATGTTTGACTCAGCCTTGCACTCTTCTCTTTTGACATTTGTAGTTACACCTGAGAGATTGCAATTCAACAGCATTCAGTCTTCTTTCGTCTTTTTTTACCAACACTACGTTTCACAATAAGGCATTAAAAAATTATTTTTTATCATTATAAGCATTACAATAGCGATATATTATCCACATGGATATTTACGTTGCGTGCTGATTTATTGAAAGCATCTTGATAAAAATTTGCTATATTTTTCAGTGAAAAGAATTTTACATAACTTATAACAATATTTTACTAATTTATTTTTATTCAAAAAACTACCTTATAGTGTATAAGAAACACTTCAGTTAGAGGTGGAATATTTTATTTTATTCTGATTACCAATTGTTTTCTAAAAAATAAGATGAATTCTGTGGAAGTCTGTAGCATGTGCATATTACAGAAGAGTGGTATTGTGCTTGGAGACACAAAATGGCGAATCATCAGTACCCTCCCTGGCCGGACCATAATAATTAATGGCGTTTCAATGTTAATGGGAAAGCCGTCGGTCCCTGAAGACACGATGCCTTTGATTTACGTCAGCGGAGAAACCTCATGGATTTTATCCCTTCAAAGCGAACTTCAGCTGGTTAGACATCAAAGAATTGGCAGTATGTTTAACTAAATCGTGTAATTTTGCAAAGTTAAAATTATGGACAGCGTGATTTTTTTTGTTAATTATGAAACTTTGAAACCTTTGTTTTAATGAGGTGCCAGGATTAACATCCATCAGGGTACACTAGCACGACACAGGAGTTGAAAAGTCAGTTTTTTTTGACCGAGTATAAACTGGAATCCTAGACAGATCGCATTGTGTTAAAGGTTGCTCCAGCAATTCCTAGGCGGATTGCAATCATCGATTATGCTAACGCCTTAGTATCTGAGGCTGTCAATTCTTTTGAACCTCTGCCTCCTGCTGTAAAGAGATATTTGGGATATCAGGGCAAGACTTATTGCATTTATTTTGATCTTTTTGGTGTTGATATTAAGACCCAGGCGCGCGGAATTTTTCTGTAGCCTGTCTACATTATAATCCCTGAATATGGCTAGCGGGTTTCTCCAGGAGGACCACGTCGTCAGTATATTCTAGATCAATAGCTCGGAATTTTCAATTGCTGAGTTTTGTAAACAAGTATTTCAGGATACTAAGGTGGTGCAAAAATTCGCAACCAATGCCGAATTTTCGGAGCGGACGCAGTAAACTCCAATAACTGGAGTAGTGAAAGCATATAATGATATCACGCGTTCGACATAATTGGTGATCAAAAGAATCTTGTGCTTGTCTTTGCATATGATTTTTATTATGCAAGACTAACTGACAGAAAATATTTCAATTGTGTTAAGAGCATTAATCAATACAGACAAGAGGAGCATTCTTCCTGTCCTACAAAAGGAAAGAATTGACCGTGGTTAATGAGATATTTTAATGTTTAACATTCTTTCATTCTCCGATTAACAGATGCCAAGAATCCAACCAAAAATGTATTTTTAACCCCTAACTACTATGATCAGAAAAAAATATTTTTTTAATACTTCTTTCCCTTACCCGCACCCAATGATCCATAGGGCAATGCTTTTGTACACCAAGTGCAGTTTATTTATGATATGATCAGACTTACGCTTCAGACCCAGGTTTCACATTGGTTTTTTTTTTAACTATTAATTGTTTGGACCGAAAAGCAGCCATTGCTATGTGGCTAATGGCTAAGATGCTGGACTCACGACATCGAGATTCCGAGTACGATTCCTGGTAAGATCGAAAAAACAAAAAAAGATATTTTTTTGTTTTTGCGATGTTGTTGGGCCTCTTGGTCTATTGAAATTACTAAAATAAATAAATGCTAAAAAAAAATGTCGTGAGAATCAACATTAATTTAAAAAACAAAAAAATGGTTTTTTTTTAATTCCGACAATAAAACAATAATCATCTGTTAAAAAATAATCATTTTATGAGAAAACTCCCCTAAAAATATAGAATAAACAGTGCTTTTGCACTTTGCCTGATGGACGTAGGTATAGGTGTTAACTAGTTTTACAAAAAAATATGTTTTATGATTGCGTAAAAAAATAAAAATTTTATAACTGTTCATAATTTCCATTTTGACATTTAGATATTAGTTAAGGGTTAACGGACAAGCAAAGAGGCCGCGCGCTCCATCCCCCGTCAACAATGGAAGAATGGAAATCATATACCCCTTTTTAAACTACAATCGAATCATTTAAACACTCCTTTATTCAAATCCAACAGTCGGAGGTCATAAAGGAAATAAAGGTGGAAGATAATATCATCTGCTATGGAGCGCGCTCGATGACGTTTATATAATTGATCGTCAATAAATCAGGGATAAAAAAAGACCTCAAATGAGATGAATACTTTGAATATTTTGTATTAATACTAAGTGCTGTTAAATACTTTCGAGGTTTAAGAATATTATTTCATTATACCATATCCGCTCATATGGAATCCACAAACTGCCTCCAGGTAAAGCGATCGGCTGCCAGCTCCCGTGTATCCTCCCAAGTTAAGTTCACGTCCCGCAGCTCTGACGCAAACTGCCGACGAATGGTCAACAGTGGACGACCAGGACGCCGAGAACCTGATGCTTTGCAAAATAGGCGAGCATGGTTAAGGCTCTCGGGAGGCGTACGTAGTATATGGCCTAGCCAGCCGAAACGCCTTCGCCGGATGACAGTAGATACCAAGGGTTGCTGTGTCCGTTGCCTCACCTTTGTGTTCCTTACAAAGTCAAACCACCGCACACCTAAAATTCTTCTAAGACACCTATTCTCAAAACTCAGAAGTCTGCTGTCTTGGGCCCTGGTTAGGTGCCACGATTCGCAGCCATAGAGGAGAACAGGTGTGATCGAGGAGTTGTGTAAAGGCGGCATTTGGTTTTAACCGAGTAAATATCCGATCTCCAGACAGCTTTCATACTGTTCTTTCTGAACTCTTTTCTCTTTAACGGTTTAATGTCCCAAAAATTTTTGGTGTGGGTTGATTTGACTTTGTAAGAAATACAGAGGTGAGGCAATGGACGAAGGCAACTTGGGTGTCAACTGTAATCAGAACGGAGGCTTTTGGCTGGTTGGGGTACAAATGTCTACCGAGAGCCTCAGCTAGGCCAACTCCTACTTTACAAGTCATGTTCCTGGTGCGGCATCTTGGATTATTTTATATTTTACGTAGTAGTTACATAGGGGACCTGTCTTGGGAGGATGCACAAGAATTGGCGGCCTATCTTTTGGCCTGGAGGCAGTTTATGGATTCCATATGCTCCACATAGGGAGCAGATATAGTATGGTATGGTGAGTGTAATTCAAACCACAGGAATACGTGACTTTAGCCTTAAATTTATTCTTGTGTAAAACTTGATGTTTATACTAGAGGTGGTAGAAGGTTCTAATAAAATGTTGGATCATGTTCTATTTATTATTATTTTAAAAATATTACATACGCTTTACTTTTATTTTTTATTACTTTGTAATGATAGATTTATGTAATTTTATGATGAAGAAATTTATCTAATTTTACTATATTTTGTATTTTATGTTTGGAAAAATTTTTTGTCAATTTTATGTCAATGTATGAATTTTTATTTATATATCTCTCCACTGCCTTAAAACGGGTCTAGGACCTAGTTAGGCAGTAAAATGTATTTAAGAAAAATCTATTTGTACTAATTTGAATGAATAAAGAAAAAAAAATAAATGAGAGTGCATTTTTCAAATAAATGAAAATTGAAAAAACATCTTAATTTAGTAGAATTTTTTTGTTTGTATAATATGTGTTTTAAACAGCAAAGTGGTTTGGCAACTTCGTGGACGAAGCTACAAAAATATTTGGTACGAAATATTATTATAAGATAAGGCTATATTATACCAGATAAGGCTAGTCAGGATTCGAACAAGGAGACCTTTCATTAAATCATCGAATATGAAAAGGTATTCCTATAGTGCTGACATCATATGACATATCCATTACCTTACTCATGTCTGCGAGCCATTATTTCATTTTTGGGTTTTTAAATACGATCATATTTTAACCACAAATGTTGCCAATGATTTTGAATATAAATAATGTGATTTAGTTATTTTAATATAACTTATGAAAGCAAAATAAAAATACTCGGCACTCTTCCACTTTTATTTATTTGACCAGTTAACATTTTCACCCTGTTACAGGCATCTTCAGACTGGTAACATGTTGACTGGTAATTTAATTTAGTTTTTGAGTTTTTGAAAACGAGTAAATATGAACATAAATGAAAAATTTCTCATGAGGTCGCGAAATCGATTCCCTGCGTACATTCCCTGGAATACAGCAACAAAACAATTATTGTTCCATACTTTTTGGATATCGACATGAAGCGTGTATGCATTGCCTTATTTAAAAAATATTTTATTCGTTAAGGAAAGTAAATAAATTATTTAAAAAATAATACGACACAAATACGCTTTTAATCGTGGAAAAGGCGTGAAAAATTAGTTGCTCTAGTCTAAATTCCAGGGAGAAAATCAAGGACTATGATAGTATGGAGAAGCTGCCACGGGTCACGTCACAGTGGAAAGTGTTTCAGTGTCAGGTCAGTACTGAGATTAACATTAGCCCTGGGATATTGGATGCCGTGTGCCGTATGATGTAAAATATTTAAAATGAATATTATTATTGATCCTCGTGATATATTGACTATTGACTGGTAGAATCGGACTCCTCCTACAAATACACTATTGCTAGTCATCATTGCTTGCGTTATATACAAATCACGCAGTCACTCATTTCTGACAGTTCCGGATTCAGAATTCTTCCAAGTCAAATAAATAAAATTGCAAAGTTTTTAGCTGGAATAGTTTACATTCAAATAGATCATGTAATTTTTCAATTAATTTTTGGAAATAATGCAAAAAAATACTTATACTTTAGTAATTATTGTTATTTACATACATTTTAAAGTAATTTATCCATATCAAGGAGGTGGTGCTATAATAATAATAATTTGGACGTAAATTAACAATTCAAAGAAATTTATCGAAAAATGAACCGAGACGACAAAAGAATTACCTGATAATAAAATAATATTTGAATATCCTACAATTTGACGGCATTATTTTCGATATGCAATTTCGTCAAATTTAAATGAGTGACAGTTAAATTTCGAACAACGATTTTCGGAAAAACCAAAAAATTATATATTTTCTGTCATATTTAATCGTATTGCCTATGCAATTTATATCCTATCTTTCTATATATCTAATGCCTATCTTTCTATAAAAAGAGGATTTATGATAATCGAGTTGGTAGATTTGGTAAAATTTGAGTATTCCGCATTTTTTACCCATATGCACGTAAATGGCTTGCGTATAATCGAAATAAATTAAACCATTTAAAATTTAAAAGTGAGTTTTAAAAGGTCAGTAAATTCAAGTGCGCTCCTGGTGATAATTCCTTACAGCGCTTTCAGCCAGCAAGAAATGTGTCTCGTCATCCAGGGTGAAATATTTTATGTAGCATTTCCTCACCCACCGTTTGGGGGCGATGGTGATCCCAGATAGCTGAGGTGTGCCTGCCGTCGCGTTTCAAGGACCCGCTTGTCAAATACAACCACCGAACTGTCAAATGGGAACTTGGGAACACAAATGTTGCACGCAAGAGAAGTGAATTAGACGATATCATTTGAATACTACGATTACATCCGTAGGATGGTCATCGACGGTCGGCCAGGACGGCGGTATCCTCTTTCTCTTTACTTGTCGTCTCTTGCGTTTAAATATTCAGATTTCCCAACACATACACCACACTCCACACACATACAACACACACATTATACTCATGACATTAACTTCGGAACCACTGTTTGCTCACTTCACGTCTTTGGAAATTTGTCTTGTACATTGTGTCGTCCACGTAATTGGTGTTATGTTGTATATGTTACATAATTTCAAATTAAAAATCGATTTAGTTCAATTAAAATATAAAGAAATAAATTACTACTTGGGTAAGGGATTACCCGCTGTATTAAAGTGTTTTTTTTTTTTTCATTTCATTTTATGAAAATGTTTTTTTAATCGTGATCCGGTATGTTTTGATTTTGATTTTGATTTTAATTTTGCTTTTTTTTCTTTTATTTTTATAGAGGGCATTAAAATGTATGAGGAGATTCCAGGTGAAAATAAGAAATTAATTTTAAAAATGGAATTTTTATTTAGAGTTAAATGTCAAAAAAAATATATAATCGTATTTGAAAAATAATTATTTTTTCTTTTAGGTATTATATTATAGCTAAATGGAAAAAAATGTAAAAATAGTAGGATATAAAAATAGTTAGGAAAAAAAAAGTTTAATGCAATAATATTAGTCTATGTAAAAATTATATAGTACTAAATAAATATAATAATAAATATAATATATATATATATTACTGTGTAATAACGATGGTAAGAAACAAATGATTATTATTATAAAATTTGAATTGTAAATCATAATTTTACATAAGACGAATATTTCAATTTACGCATATTTAAGTTATATTCTTACTTTCAAGACACTACCAACGAAGTAACATGCATTGTGCATCAAAATATAGTCATAAATAAATACTATAACAAATTTTAAACGCTTTTATGAAGTATTTAGTATTTACATTTTCTTTGAAACGGGCATTCATAAAGTTATCCCTCATTGTCCATTAAACAGAACTGAAAAGATGAACCTACCTCAGCTTGCAATACAGCCTACAATGTATTAATATAGTAATAAATTAGTTATTGAGGTAACTGCACTGTTCTGAAGTAACAAAATACCCATAAGTGGCTTTGAATTTACCTATAAAATGAAACAGGCTTTTACTTTTAATACCGTAGCTTTGCCTCTCGTTCATATACCTGACGGAATTAATCCTTAATAAAAGGTGGAGGGTATCTTATTAAGTAAGTTTATTTAATAATTGTTTAACAAAACGTTAAATCAGTGGCAAAGTTCTAAGGAAATACATTAATGTAAAAATAAAATATTTTAACTGTAATTAATTAATTAAGCAGATTTCTCGCCTTTCAGCTACTAAGCGCTTTCGTTTGGAAATAAAGCGTTTATTTATTTATTAATTATTTTTGAAATGGTATACAAACATAAATACATCGTCAACATACTGCCAAAGGTTGGCAAATCCATATTTTAGGTAAATATCTATGTCTTGAAATAGTTTTTAAGTCCATCGATTTCAAGAAAATACTTATTAAGCTTCGAATTTTATTTCTTAAATTTTGTAAGAACAATTTTTTTTAGTTGAATGCAATTACTACGTAAAATTTACATCTCAAGATGCAGTTTCAACTAAATCTTAAATAGACGTTCTAATATTATGGAAAAAGAAGGCTTGCTTAGTCATCATCATCATCATCATACCATATCCGCTCTCCATGTGTACCATGTGAAATCCACAAACTGCCTCCAGGCCAGGCGATCGGCCGCCAGCTCCCGTGCATCCTCCCAAGTCAAGTCCACGTCCCGCAGCTCTGACGCTAACTGCCGACAAATTGTCAACAGTGGACGACCAGGACGCCGAGAACCTGATGCCTTGTAAAATAGGCAAGCATGGTTAAGGCTCTCAGAAGGCATACGTAGTATATGGCCTAGCCAGCCGAAACGTCTTCGCTGGATGACAGTAGAAACCAAGGGTTGCTGTGTCCGTTGCCTCACCTCTGTGTTTCTTACAAAGTCAAACCACCGCACACCTAAATTTCTTCTAAGACACCTATTCTCAAAACTCAGAAGTCTGCTATCTTGGGCCCTGGTTAGGTGCCACGATTCGCAGCCATAGAGGAGAACAGGTGTGTGATGCAGAAGTTATAAAGGCGGAATTTCGTTTTAACCGAGTAAATAGTACTTAGTTCCTTCTGAAAACTTTTAACTAGAGAACTATTATTTAAGCATTTATTAATGTTCATGTATTGTTTAATTTTCAATATTCGTTTTAGAGACGGACCTTTATGTTTAAAAACGTTTTTTGTTAGTAATTTATTTTCAATCCTTTCACGGTCTGGACCAATATTAAGTCTTTAATAAATTAATCCTTATTGACAGGTGATAATCGGATTTTATATTAAAAGCCTTAATACTGTGACGAATTCCTTGATTTAGGGTCGTTTTCGTCTGATTTATTGATTCATAGATTTGTGATGCGTGAACATTATGTCATTAGTGGTACCTTGGACGTGCACTGATTCGTAAGACTGATCATCTTGCCGATATGAAAAAAAAGATAGATAGCTGGTGTGGTGCATTATGCAACATGAAAAAATATGAAAAGGTGAAATGATTAGGTACGTATTATGGATGCTAATGAATTATAACAATATTTACAATTATAAAAATTGTCTGAAATGTTCATTTAAAGACACATATAATTATTTTATCTTATAAATCGGACGAATAAGTTTCTATAGGTAGGTTTTCTCACATTTAAGAAATAAAATTTGCTGACAAAAGAAAGAAAGGAAAAGAAAAACAGCAGAGGAGAAAAGGTAATTTTAGAATTACAATTTTATTTATATTTATGTATTTATTATGAATAATATTTATATATATAATGCTCGTACTAGCCTCCGTCACTAATTATAAGTAACTTTGTGTATTCTCTATTCACAAGAGTTTAGTAATTGACAGTTTTAATTATAGTCCATTCAAGACAAGCACTATTTGTTAGACTTCCAATTATCTTAAACAATGTTCTCATGAATACGTTTAACTTTCAAATTAGGCGCTGACAGATTGGTATAAAGTTGAAATTGTTGATCAGAGAAATACTCAAGTAAACTGTTGGTAAAATAAGGTTTTTTTCTTAGAAACAGACGTTAAAATTTTTTAAAAACTATTGAAATCTCATCTCCTCAACAAAAGCTAATATATATATTTAAGGTCGCGTTATGATTTTAATGATAATCAAATTATTAAATACCGAGAGATGCCAGACTCTAATTCATCTTGCAGCTTCAAAGCGCATGGACGATTGCAGTTCCAGCCTCCAAATTGAAATAAATATTTTAAATAAATTTATTTGACTGATTGGAAGATGAACTTAATAAAATGGGATTCACATTAACTAAATAAAAAAAACTCCGTAGAGTGATTGTTTAGACGCTTGACTCATTACACGATTTTTTTGTAACATTTACACGGAGGTTGCACGGAGTTCGATTTCAGGTGAGATCAAAAAAGTAAAGGGATTTTTTTCAAGACTGGGTGTGTGTGATGTTGTTCCCATCTGTTATTAAGTCTCCTGGCCTTTTTGGGTGGTTAAAATAAACCAAATTTCTTCTTCTTATTCGCCACGTTCTTTAGCCATATCTTCAGTGGCCTCCAAGACACCATGTCGCCAAGTCGCCAAGTCGCCAGCTATCGCCCCCCCCCTTTCCATGATAATCCTGAGTCTCTTAGCTCTGCAGAGTACATCGGAAAATTCATCTTTTTACTTTTATTTTATATGACCATTTTTTGTCCTTTTTAACGATAAATATAATTGCTAAGAACCTTCTTATAAATCGTAAAATTTTGGTTTTTTAACGCCACAGTAATTTTAAACACACATAAAACGATCAATATACACTGTATTTGGTGTACCAATGTACCAATGCAGTGCCCTATGCACCATTGGGTGCGAATAAGGAAAAGTAGTATTAGTAGATATTAGTATTTTTAAAGCATTTTTTATGAAAGTTCATGGTTCTTTAATTGATTAATACTTCAGCTCAGTGATTATGCTTTGAACTTTTTTGTAAAGTTCCTTTCTTCTAGACGTAAAAGTTCTTTTTGATTTTGTACTGCGATGTCAGGATTCGGTACACCCTCGGGGTGTTTAGTTAATTCAGGAGCGCAGCGGGGGTCCGCGGGTCTCCTTCTGACTGTGAAATATGAACGGTGGGTCCGGCGGGCCCGGGTTGGGTCACGGGGGCGCGGGGGCGCAGCCGTCACACTGCTGCTGCCGAGATCGTTATGGGGCGAAAAGAAACCGAGAAACGTTAAGAAGCATGATTAAAATATTATTGTTGTTATTTGGTACCTTGTGATTCCTTGGACGGGCGCTGAAGCGAATACTGACCATCTTACCTTCATGTAATACAATTATCTAGATGCTTGAAATGCAGTGAGTCAGTGCCCAAATGCAGTGAGTCAGTACCATTACCATCTGCGGGTGCGGGTGGACAGATGGAGAAAAAAAGAAAAAGAAGAATAAATCATGTATACAATTAAAAAATCTTAGACAACCTGCCCTGAATATTTAGAGCCTGTACTATTCACCCAAACGTAATCACTCTAAGACAATTATTATTATATCTATAGCGTATCTACCTATTTTTCCAACAAAATTGGACTTAACAAGTTTCAAAACTAACTAACCTCATGTCATTGAATTATTCCAAATAACGTAGATAATGAGGATAAAACTACACCACTCTATCTAGACATACAATCTTTGTTTCCCTCATCTTCACATGTCCACTTTCAAGCACTTTTTGTAATCTTTTTAAATATTGTTGTAATTTTGTAATCCGTGTCTTCTTCGGCTTCTATTCCTAACTCTAATCATAAATTTATTTTAGCCGTTTTTTACACTTTTCAAAACTTTTTTTATAATCTACGTCACGTCATGCCGAGCCACCTTGTTTCAGAGGAAGACAAGACATTCCAGAATTGGAAATTAAAAATTCGAAAACACTCAAAAATGAATAATGCTCAGCAAAAAAGCCATTTAAATAGAACAGAAGAGCGTCGGTAGCAAAAAAGGGCGGATTAATAGCCCTCAAAACGTATTGGCCATTTCAAAAAGCCATTAAAATATGGCATTTTGACAGGAAAAAATTACACCATGAATATAAAAATTTAACATTTCAACAGAATCATTAAAATGATTCGGAATGGGTATTCTATGTATTTGTTCTTTTAATAATGTTGATTCTAAAATGATTGAGCTGGTTTGCCCAATTTGCCGATTTTGAAATATTGATTAATGATTAAATTAGTTAAGTGATAGAAATTATTAAATTATTTTTTTATTTGTAAAATTCTACCCAAAAAATTCTTCGAATTCATAATACCCATGCTACTACTACTTCTTTCCCTTATCCGCACCCAATGGTATACTACATTGCAGCAATGGTACACCAAGTGCAGTGTCTCGTTTGAAGTATATGCGATAATTTTTTCGAAGCCTTGGCTGTCAACTTATCCAGTTGCTCAATCACAGATAACTATCGACGTAGTTAAAAAAGTGCTAACCACGTGCTAACGCTAACGATTTGACCGATCACAATGAGCATACGTTCCATACCACGTTCGCCGAGCCGAGCATTGCCGAAGCAACGTTCGGAGATGCCCGGCACGCGATATCGCGGCCGAACGTCAAGCGCTCGTCTAATAATCCCGATCGATAACTTTTAACGCGTGTTCCATTGTGATCGCGAAAACGTTAAACATCCATAGGTAAGAAATCGTTATCACGTCGCTTATTACCGAGTCGATAGTGATCTGTGATCAAGCAACAGAAACACCTAAATTCCTAGCGGTGGAATTAAAGTACATTTAAGACTTCATTTCATTGCATAGAAGTCGGGTGGTTAAAATATGTTCTAATCCAACGTCCATTACGATGAAGTATATTTATGCAAATACATCCAATTCAAATTTGCCAAAAATTAACATTTTAATAAAGTGTAAGCATTATACGGAAGGTTCTCAACCAAACGAAGGCGGATCAAAACAAAGGTTATTTTTATAATAAAAACAAAAATTTCCTAACATCTGCAGTTTGAAAACTAAGTCGATTATTTTACTTGTGACGTATAATCTGACAAATTTATGATAAATCATGGTGGGATTTATTCATTAAAAAAATTGGGTATCGCGTCAAGTCACTTGTAGTAGTTAATGCTATTATTTTTGCTTCGTATTATTTATTGATAATTTTTTTTAAATAACACACTATAAAAAGTATGATTTGTATGTTTTAAGCTTTCAAACAGTCTCTAAAATAAATAAATTCTATACCAAAATTTTTATTCCTGTTACGCAATCATCATCATAATCATCACATGGATTCCACAAACTGCCTCTAAGCCAAGCGATCGGCCACCAGTTCCCGCGCATGATGCCCAGGTCAGATCTACGTCCCGCAGTTCTGACGTAAACTGCCGACGGATTGTCAACAGCGGACGTCCAGGACGCCGAAAACCTGCAATAATAAATATTTATTTTTCCACTCCAAAAAATATACCAGTAACACGTATTTAAAATAATGATGAAAACGATAGTTTATTGAACTACCTTATTGCGCTCATCCCGAAAATTAAGAAAAGGCAATCAGTTTCAAAATCGAACGAAACAGGGGCACGTGAAAATATCGTTTTGAGGTTAAGGAGTCAAAATTAGGGCATTATTCAAAAACACAAAAGATTTGATGTTTCGTTCAGGTATTGTGTCTACAGACTCACCTGATCGGTTTCTTAACACTTGACACTTGAGTAATTATTTACAAATGCAGGTAGTCGAAAACATGGAATCTGTATGTTTTGGGTTAGCTACCTTAGATGCTGAAAAATATATTAATCATTGTCGTGGGTGATTGCTCTTAATTTGGCCTATTGTGTTTTTACGTTTTATGACCAGCAGACTAAACGATTTGGAGAACTGAAGACTATTCGATCAATGCGGAAGACGGAATGAAATTAGCTCTCATTTGATCTGGTAATAGCTTCGAACAAGAATAGGGTTCTTTCCGATTGCATGAATATTCTTGAAAACGTTATAAATATTTAAAGTATAATTTTACAAATCCAACGATATAAAACACAACGATCAAAAATTTTTGTTTTCATTTATAAATTTATCTTTTAAAAACACAAAAATACGAATGATTTTGAACGCCCGTTATTGGCTAATGACGTCATACCCGTCTACCGTGAAAGGCGTGAAATTCATTCCGTAGTGAGCGCCTATATTGCTGTGACGTCACACCGCATGCGCGCCAATGGAGGATTTTTGCGAGAGATTTGAAAAAGCGCTATTTCAAACCACGCTAGAAAATTTCATATGACATCGTAAAAATTAAAAAAAAATTCCCGTGATATTGTTATTATTTAATCAATTTTTTGAAATAAAAAATAAAAAAATCGGAAAGAACCCAATTCACTTCGTTTCTGTATTTAAATTTATTAAAATATACGCTTCCTAGGGTTTATTTCATAACACCGCTTATTATCAAATTCTACGGTCAAAACACTCCAGCACTCAGGCCAATACACGAAACGTGTGACGTAGATGTCTAGTGATGACGTAGTGAGTGACGTAGTGGGTAACTAGACGCCTCAGACACGATAGTATTTTTTAAGTATGGAATGTCACTTCTCTGAAATTCTTGTTCGAAGTGGTATAGTCTATTTCTGAAGATGGATGACAGTTCAGCGACCAAGCCTCTCCATCTAGTGGTGGAGATGATGATGCTGCCTGACTCCGCATGGCTTGCATGTGGAAGGCCTCCCTCCACCAGGAACTGTGCTGCTCTGCAGTCCACAGCCACTGGTAGTGAGGACAGTTCAGTGACTAAGTCGCTTCATCATGTGGTGAGGATGTTGATGCTGCCTGACTATAAGGATGGCTCCTGGAACTCCATCTTAAACAGTCTTGTTCAGCTCTGTAGCCACTTTCATCAAAGTTGTGGTATTAATCAACGTTAAACCGTACACAAAACATAACTATGGCACATACTTGTAAATGTAAATGCATTCTTGTAATATAACTCTAAATAAACAACATTTTGAGTGTGTCTTGTAACTCTAAATATTTCAGGTTAAATTTATAAAGTAGGAAAGTAGATGCATAAGAAAGTAGGAAATTAAAGCATTGTAAATTTATTTGTTTATATACAAGTTCCTCGGTACATACAATGTTTTTTTTTCATTCATCCATTATACCATATCCGCTCCCTATGCGGAGCATATGGAATCCACAAACTGCCTCCAGGCCAAGCGATCGGCCGCCAGCTCCCGCGCACCCTCCCAGGTCAAGTCCACGTCCCGCAGCTCTGACGCAAACTGCCAACGAATTGTCAACAGTGGACGACCGGACGCCGAGAACCTGATGCCTTGTAAAATAGGCAAGCATGGTTAAGGCTCTCGGGAGGCATGCGTAGTATATGGCCTAGCCAGCCGAAACGCCTTCGCCGGATGACAGTAGATACCAAGGGTTGCTGTGTCCGTTGCCTCACCTCTGTGTTCCTTACAAAGTCAAACCACCGCACACCTAAAATTCTTCTAAGACACCTATTCTCAAAACTCAGAAGTCTGCCGTCTTGGGCCCTAGTTAGGTGCCACGATTCGCAGCCATAGAGAAGAACAGGTGTGATGCAGGAGTTATAAAGGCGGAATTTGGTTTTAACCGAGTAAATATCCGATTTCCAGACAGCTTTCATACTGTTGAATGCGGCGCCCTCTACTCCAAGCCGCACTCCTTAATTACTTAATGTGAGTTATGTTGGACTAAATCCATATAAAAAATAATAAAACAAATTGTGGTACAGTCGCAATCGAACCTATAGATTCTAATATGGATTTTGCAACTCAAACCACAACACGGATCGAATTTGAAAAAGTCACTTCGGATGTTTAATCTTCTATTATAGACATTTCTAAGAAATCGTTGTACAAGATTTTTAAAGAAAAAAATAATCATAAAGATAATTGATTTATTTTGACACTAAACGGCTAGAATATATATTAAAATTAAAATTAAATTTTTAAGAAATCTTTCCGAGCTTTATTTAATTTTTAGTATGTAATACTAAAATTAAAATAAATTCTCCTAGGTTCCTTGGCGCCTTATAAGTTATAAATTAATTTCAGGACTAATCCTTTGATACAAAATTCTAAAGAACCACAAACGACACCCGAATCATTATTTTCTTTGTCGCCACAAAATTTTAAAATTTTTT
>JAGVSP010001544.1:0-68690 GCA_022494985.1 Micrasema minimum
TTCGAGACTGAATCCGGTGTTGAAAAAAGGTGACAAAAACCGAATGGAATGGATGAAGGTAGGGAATAAATTTTGGAAGGAGTCCGAACTACCTATCATCAGAGAGTACCATAAATGGCCAAACCACTTACGAAGAGTGTTTTCCAAATTTTGTTGATTTAATGCCACGTGTGCTTAATGCGTAAGTCAAGTTTTGATATAAAAAATAATTTATTATGTTCTACGTATAAATTGTGTTTTAGTGCATAGATTAAAAAACCAATATAAGAAGTATAGATAGCCTAATTGTTTATGTATAATTCTGGCAAAAAAATTATTCAGGACATGGTCCATTTTCTCTTTTATTAAAGTAATACTTATGGACCTTCTGACTCACCTAAATTTTTACAAAAGTGGATATGGTCTCCTTGTATTTTCGGTTTTCAACATTTACCTTAGTACTTGGTTCGTTTGGTATTTGAATCACCCAGTCAATGCTAGTGAGATAAATTTTATAAATATTTCTGACAAGATGGAGCGTCTTGTTCACTAAACAGGATCACGGCCACAAGTTTTTGAATTCCATATGCACAAAATCTCAAACTTCGTTAATTACTTTTGCTTTCATCTACTTACAAATTATGTTGCTATATACTTAAATTTAGCGATGACACATATTGGAAGTTCCAAAAATCATCAGCGCTATCAATACACTTCCAGGTGGTGGAAGTCCGTCCACGGGCGAGCCATGCGGAGTATGGCAGCATCACCATCCTCACCACAAGATGGAGTGATTTAGTCATTGAACTCTGCCTGCAGCCTTCAGAACACACAGTTCCAGATAGAGGGAGACTTTCGACAGACAAGCCACGGGAAGTCAGGCAGCGTCACACCCTCAGGATGTAAAAGAGTGAGTGGATTAATTATTTATAGAATTATTCAATTACCCGAGTGATGATATTGCTCTTTGGTTAATTCCCGTAAGGCAGGTTGCAACTGCCATGGCAAATATAGCCACTCCAAAGGCTGCGTGGATAGGAATAAATGCCACTCTTGTCTTGGATGTAGCGTCTCCCATACAAGACATAAAGAAAAACACAATCAGTGCGAACACATACTGGAAACAAACAAAAAAAGTTTTGCATAATAACTCAATATATAAACCGTTTAATAACAGATTGTTTTTCTGGGTTATTATACCGTGTATATGGGCTTTGTGTTGCCGAAGTTTCGGAGCACATTGCAGTGTCCTTCTTCAGAGCTGATGTATTAGTATAGTATTGTGTGTATTAAAGTGTGAGGAGCTTGTACCGTGTCGCAATCGGGCAATGTATGTGATTAAGTGTGAGAGCCCAAAAATCATCAGGCCCGATAACTTGGTCTTTCCACATCTTTGTCGGCCTTCTTCGACTTATCAAATTATTTAATTTATCTCTTGAGAAATAAATTATCAAAAAGGGCCATACAAGAACGATTCTGTTCGATATCTATAACGTGTGAAAAAAAGAATGTTCTAGTGCTAAATTCCAGGAAGAAAATCAAAGACAATGATTATATTATGGAGAAACGGCCGCTGATCGCTTTGCAGCCATTCCTCTTAATTACATTTTTTTTCTGAAATATGTATTTTGAGTTGTCTCCGTACACAAATGATCCATAGATATGTAAAAATATTCACCTCAAGAGCAAACAGTGACATAGTTATTAGGCCCATCCAGCTATGTAGAGAGAAGAAATCTTTCATTTGAGGCTTGACTTCCCTGTGATATCTGTAGGCAAATATCACCCCAAGCACAGCACAAGGGGCCGTAAAGGCATGTATTATTGCGTGTATTAACTTAGCTGTACCTCTCTTGAAACAACCAAGTATTCGGAATATTAGCATACCTGTGAAAAAAAAATGTCGCCATTAGGTGCGGATAAGGGGATGAATTAATGAATTGCGTTACTATATCTCTAGTCTGGAAGAAAAAGACACAATTCAATCAATTATTGTTTTCAAAAGATGCAATACCTTTCTTCTAAAAAAATCATTATTGTACCTTTGTGCAGTGTTTTAGAACTTGTATCTGAAGATATTGTAGACAATTTTTGTCTTTTACCCCCTTTGTTTGTAGCGGTATCTTCATTTTTCTATTTACAATTGTGTCGTTTTCCTTCCGGACCAGCATATGTCAATTTAATAATAATTGATTACCAAATCCTCCCAGAACCACGAAGCCCATGACCATAGCGACTGGATGAATGTTGAAGGTGGCGTCCGTGCCCGTCTTGCCCAAGAACCCTCCTCTGTAGTAAATCGCCCAGAAGGCCGTGAGCCCGATGCAGAACACCAGTAGCACGGCAGAGATGGCCACCGTGATGGTGTACTCCATCCAATTTCCAGCGGTCCACGCGCCTTCGCCTATACCACACGGACCGCAGCGCCGTCTGGAAACGAACATGATCCAACATGTACAGCACCATCTTAACACCAACACGGTTCAAAGAATAGCTTGAAGACGGCAGAGATTACCACCGTGACAATGTGCTTCAGCCAGCTTCCAACTCTCCAAAACCAAACTGATCCATTTCAAACAATAAAATAAAACTATACTTTAGATACAGTCATGTCCATTTGAGATCTTGGAGTCATATTAGACTGTAAAATCAATTTTAATTAAAACATTGATGGTGTTATAAATAAATCCCTAAAACTATTGGGATCTATTAGAAGAATATCAAGAGATTTTTCCAATGCTCATACAGTAAAGACACTTTATTGTTCACTTGTTCACCCTCTCTTAGAATATGCTACTGTAATCTGGTTTCCTTTTTATAAAGGCTAAATCAATCATATCAAATCAGTACAACACCGCCTGCTAAGAAAAGTAGCATAGATTATTATTGGTCTGGACAGAGATGATTACACTTATGAAGATATGGAGTCAATATTAATAACTCTAATCTACAAATGCGTAGAACTAATATTGACTCCATATTCGCATTTAAGTTACTGAATGGCATGATTGACGCACCATCGCTGCTGACACAAGGAGCTTTAGTATTTTGGTCCGTAAGTTGAGGAATAATGACGTGCTGCTGTTCCTTAATCAGCACAAAACAATTTACGGCTTTCAAGCACCAATGTCTCGATTATGTCGTATTGGTGTAAGTCTATCAAGATTTAAAAATTCACTGAATTAGACTATATATTGTCTTGAAACTCTCCATACCCTTCCTGCTACTGGTTTTTTTTAATGTATATAATATGTATTGCGTTTAAACGGACTTCATATCCGTAAATAAATAAACAATCACTGATAAAACTATCATACACAGGGCCCGGTAAGGTCCGGAAAACCTAGGTTGCTGTGTAGAATTCAAACATATGTCCTAATTTGTAAGGGAAAATACTATTTTGCAACATTTTACCTTCTCGGGCAAGCTCTTTTGGTTGAATACAATTTATTTCGAATATCGTCGAATTTCATCCACCATGTGACTTGATTTGGGTCAAGCTTTTTCTTTTTGAACAACTTAAATACCCGTTTCCTTTTTCCGCTTTTAGTAACACGATAAGAATAGATGTGTCTCTTCCATCCAATGTCGGAATCCTCATCCAGTGGTCTACAGCCCAATGTGGCAATGGAATCTTGTACCTTGGGTGGTATTGGCGCCATTATCAGATATTTCTCAAATCTTTGATTTAAACAGTTCCAAAAGAGTTATTTAACGCTTCAAACCACAGATCATATCTTCAAACTGCTTTGAACTAGATTTCAGTGTACTTGTTTTGGTTGAACTATTTTGTTTTCCCCCTTGGGGTAGTGTGGAATGCATAATTCAATTTTTAAATCACGATGTAAAATAGGTAGGAATGTAACTGGTCACTGGTGGCTACGTAGGAAGTTGTGTGATGATAAACTAACTAACTAACTAACCATCACGCCATTTCTCCGTAGGGGTAGGCAGAGAGGATAGAACGCCATTCCACTCTGTCCTGACAGACTTCCTTTGCTTCCACTACATTCATACATCTTCTCATGCACATACGCCGATTATTCCGACTTTTCACATGACCACTTTCAAGTACTTGACGTACTTGGTCATGCCATGTCTTTCTCGGCCTTCCGCGGCTTCTACATCCAGGCACGCTTGCATTCAAACTACTTTTAGCCGTTCCTTCATCACTCATTTGCTCTACATGACCAAACCATCGTAAAAGCCCTTTCTTAATTTTGTCGATAATGCTTATCTCAGCCTTGCACTCTGCTCTAATTTCGACATTTGTACACCTATCATACATAGTCTTATCACACATTCTCCTGAGAGATCGCATTTCAGTCTACTTTCATCATCCTTTTTGCAACACCACGCTTCACTACCATGATGATGTGATGATGAATTTCATTCATTCATTATTCATTATACCATATCCGCTCCCTATGTGGAGATATGGAATCCACCCAACTGCACAGCTTACACCCGCGCCAACCCTGCGATCGGCCTATGTGGAGCATGGCTGCCCCGCGCATAGGCCGCCAAGTCAAGTCCGCGTCCCGCAGCTCTGACGCAAACTGCCGACGAATTGTCAAGAGTGGACGACCGGGACGCCGAGAACCTGATGCCTTGTAAAATAGGCAAGCATGGTTAAGGCTCTCGGGAGGCATACATTATTAATAAATAAATTGTAAATTCATTATTAATAATCTGTAGTAAAAAGAGAAATATATATATCTGCAAAGTTTAAATAGGCGTTCTATCCTCTTTGATACCTCATAAAAAAACCGGATAATAATGAGGAGTGCGCTATGTTCGTTATTCGTTAAGTAAATATTAAATGACATGGCGTTCGAAAAATTTTTCCTTCGATCATAAATACATATTCCATATGCGCTCCCCATATGCAGCATATGGATTCCATAAACTGCCTCCAAGCCAAGCGATCGGCCGCCAGGTATTACTTACGATGACTTATTAAATTATACAGAATACAAATGTTCGAGATTATTTGTTAGCGATTTTATTCCCCTCTGTTATTGGGCCTCCTGGCCTGTCAAGTTGGTTAAAAATATATGTTCCAAAATAATGGCAACAACGCCGACTATAGTTTTAAAAGCTCATTAATTTATTTCCTCATATTTTTCTGAAAATACAATGGTTCTTCCTTATTATATCGCAGTTATAAGAGTATTTTATTAACAAATTAATTATTCTAAGGCTAAAGATTGCAGGCTTGCATCTATATTTTCAATCGTTAATTGAAATTCTTTCAGAATCCTTTTTTTTGAAAATAGTGGTGACAAAAGACTCTGGGGACTTTCCACACAAAGTTATAGTAATCTGTTTTTCAAAAGCAAGATTAAATCTTGAATCGTCTCTCATTAATTCGGGATAACGTCCCGCCACGTGCATTCGCAAATGGTGTTCATTAACTGCATTCAGGGCTGAAATTGATGATGTCAATATATTTTTTGAAGAAAGAGAAACTTGTTCGAAGATATTAAAGAACTTCGTCAAAAGCAACAAACACAGTTGTTTCTTTATTATCAAATCTTATCTGGAAAACTGGTTTCAGTAGATGTGTTAAGATCCCTTGAAGCTCCAGGAAATACTCGTCCTGTTCGGGAAGTGGAACTTTTATAAGTAAATATCTAAGTGATTTTATAGAAAAGTCCCAAGGTAATGTTTCATCTTCAACACAATTCTGTAGTTTTGTATACAAGGCTTTGAGTTTTCCAACCCCGTGCTCGTGGTAGTAATATTTGGGATTCTTAAGACAGAACAAATGTTCTTCTTTCATCAAATTATCGTAAGATACGACAGGTAGCATTTTAGGAGTAAATGTGCTAAGCGTGAAGTTCAGTGAATCCAATGCAATTTGCGTAGCAGATTTTTTATCGATATAATATTTGATATGGTCTGTATTGAGGAATTTTTCTATAGTACAAAATCCGTAGAATTTAAACTGGATTATTTGAGGCGGCTCCAGAAAATTCGGATATGTATAAAGTTCCCATACTTCAGTATTGATCAATGGCCTAGTGCTTAAATAGTAGCAGATTATTTTTCTGGTTTCACCTGGAATCAGAACGCCTTCAGATTTATTAAAAAAAAAAACGTGGGCAATAATTTTCTTTTCTTCATATATGGCGCTGAGTTGTCTACCATTCTCCAAGCGAACGTAATAGCCACTGTTCCCAAATTTTGTTAAAACAATAGTTTGAAATATTTTTTCATACGGTTTGGCTATATAATTCATAACCCAAGATTTTTTTTCGTCTGTATATAGTTCTTCTTTTATTCTTCTCAAATGTGTTGCTTTAAAAACCAATAGGTTCATTAAAAAAAATTGTGTTTATTTATTCGTAGAGAAATTATATTTCTACTAAACGTTTCGGTAACCATTTCATCAGCTTTCAAAAAAATTTTCGACTGAATTAATTGTTATTACTGGGATATTAACAAATGGTAAAAGGTGTCCATTGTTTTGGTTTTTTTCCAGTAATTATAAGGTCTTCAAATTTCGGCCTGAAAATAAATTTTATTATAATTTTGTACAATATCCAACAAATAATAAACGTATATTGAGAATTAAATAAAAAAATGGACTCCTTTACTTATGCGGCATGATAAGTCCTATTTTAGATTTTAAATTCTCCTCTCTTTGTGATTTATACTCAGAATACTCAAAATTCGATGAAAATACTCGTCTTCTATCGTCTTTTGTATCTTTTTCAGCCTTTATTAGTTTAGGAATTCCAGTTTTAGTTATTTCTGGAAGGAAACCTTTTTGAATGTCCTTTTGCTGGACAAACAAGGAGTGCTGATTGGAACATTCTCTCTTCATTTCTGTAGGAAAACCCCAATACTCCAAACCACCCCTGGATTTGTCAGGAATAACCAGTTCTTCAGCGTACTCTATAACTTCTCTGTCTTCAACTTTTGGCCGAATGTACTGTTCCGAGTTCATGGTCATGTCACAAGGCTTCCTACCAGACATTGACAGTATAGTCTTGTGCTGGGACTTTCTAAGAGCCATCCACCTATCCCAGTTTTTCAGTCTTGGATCTTCCACGATTTTATCATTTTTTTCTTTGATTACCGGTTCCGGATCTCTTAGATCTGTCAGTGATGCTTTATGTGGACGCTTTACATACAAAGCTTTCATCGATTCAGGACATTTCCAATTAGGTTTAAGTTTACTCATAGATTTTCTCTCCCATCGTAATACTATCATTAGCAAAACAAGCAGAAATACAATGTGCAGTAAAACACTCATATTATACTGTTTACGGAGAGTCATTTAACAACTTACTGTTTTACCATTGTTTTACAAGGCTAAAAAATCTTAATTTGAAATATAAAACGTGGACTTTATTATTTTTAAAACCGAGAAAAGTGCCTACTTAGCAATAAGTAATTAATTTATTGATATCCCAAACACAGAGAAACTCTGGAAACGAATGTGGGTTATCTAGGCGTTTACAGGACTTTATGACCTATCATTGGCTGGGTTAAGTGGCCACTTGATGTACTACAACATTCCCCATTCCCGCCCATCATCTGACAGCCATATATGACAAATTTTTGAAACTACTATATATGTATATTGAATTTGTACAGAAGTTTCCACATTTGAGTTTGTTTTTCGACAATTTTTAACATTTTTTCTCTCTAGTGACATCTGTTGAGAAGATTGTTAATATCAAGAAGATTGTTGATTTCAATAATATCTGATATCAGCCCAGCATGAGTATAATCCAGTAATTTGTATACAAGTATTTGTATACGTACAGAATGTTGTTAAGTAATTAATTATTTTTAGTTCGTATACTTTATTTTATTTTGTGGTTGTTAATTATCATGTATTATCCAAGGTATTATTTAATATTGCTTATTATTCATTTATTAGTGTAGTTGGTAATATTGTTTTTTATTTTATTTCTTGTAACAAAATATTTTTGGGAAAAATATTATTCGGCAAAAACTAAATAATAGAAAAAAGTAGTTACTTACATTTTTATTGAAAACCGTTTTGAAACAAAATAAAATAGTTTGACAATAGGAATAGTCACTAATCAAGTTTAGTAATAACAATAAAAATAATAGTTTTAATTGATTTTGCGATGAGTTCAGAAGAACAGCCCAAAATAATACCGGAAGAAAACAAGGTGAAATGCCAACTATTCAACAGTCTGAAAGAAATCGGCAGTCCAATAGACATATCGCTAGAACGAACCGTGAATTATTACTGTCCTCCCCTAGACTTCGTGCATTATGACAGCCCACCAGATTCCCTTGAAATGCATAATATTGGAAGTACAGGTGAGCTTCTACATACTTAGATGAGATTTGATGAAGATACATAACTAACTAACTAACTAACCATCACGCCGGCAGAGAGGATAGAACGCCATACCACTATGTCCTGACAGACTTCCTTTGGTTCCTCTACATTCATACATCTTCTCATGCACATACGCCGATTATTCCGACTTTTCACATGACCACTTTCAAGTACTTGACGTACTTGGTCATGCCATGTCTTTCTCGGCCTTCCGCGGCTTCTACATCCAGGCACACTTGCATTTATAAACTTAAAAACTTTTACTTTTTAAACTTCTTTTAGCCGTTCTTTCATCACTCGTTCGCTCCACATGACCAAACCATCGTAAAAGCCCTTGGCGAATGTGTGGTAAGACTATGTATGATAGGTGTACAAATGTCGAAATTAGAGCAGAGTGCAAGGCTGAGATAAGCATTATTGACAAAATTAAGAAAGGGCTTTTAAGAAACATACATAATTTAAAGAACTGGTTTGGTACCGAGAGACATTGAAACTGAATTTTATGAAATGACCGAGTGTTGAGAGAGCTCAATTTGTGTATCTAACATTATGGCATCGTAATATTGTATTATACGTCCTTAAAAAAACACTGCGATAGGTTTTCATTTTTTATCTTTTTCTTTACACTCTGCTAAGGATTGTAGGTTTTTGCTTAGATCATGAACAGAACCAAAAAAAGAGTTTGACAGAACCAAAAAAAGACTTGAAAGGATATACGAGAACTGGTAGTCGATTGCTTAGCTTAAAGGCAGTTTGTGAAATCTATAATATATTGAAGGATGATTTAGTTGTTGTAGTTGCAGCTGTGAGCTTTCTCTTTAATCTTTTCAACTTTTGTATTGTATTCTTTGAATGTTTATGTGCTGTTAATAATTTAAGAGAACTTGTAATTGGCTTCAATTTTTTATTTCCTAACTGTGTGCTTTTTTCCCATGCATAAGCTGTGTTTTTTCTGAAAATAAAATAAACAAACAAATATACGGAGCGGATATGGAACGAAGATGATGATAGTATCGATACATTAATATGCAAATTATGTAACTCCATTTTTTGACCAAATGACTTTATGATGGCATTTTGCTGTCTGTATTCCAATACACGTGCCTGTTGCTCGATCACAGATCAGTACCGACTCGGTAATAAGCGACGTGATAACGATTTCTTACCCATGGATGTTTAACGTTTTCGCGATCACAATGGAACACGCGTTAAAAGTTATCGATCGGGATTATTTAAACGAGCGCATACTAGTCGCGAGCCATTTCCCGAGATATATCTTATTCGCACAAATCTTCATTCAATCTTTATTATAATTTAGCCGGTTTTCGGCAAGCCAAATATTGAGAAAAGCAGTCGACATAATAAAAAATCAGACAAGCGCGATGATTTGACGTTTGACGTAAGGCCGCGATATAGCGTAGATCGGCTCCGCTCGGCTCAGATCGTCAGTTCTCGGCTCAGCGATCGCGGTATTGAACGATATGTCATTGTGATCGCTCAAATCGTTAGCGTTAGCACGT
Source organism: Micrasema minimum (assembly GCA_022494985.1). Lineage (NCBI taxonomy): Eukaryota > Metazoa > Arthropoda > Insecta > Trichoptera > Brachycentridae > Micrasema > Micrasema minimum. The sequence continues at coordinate 9,832 of JAGVSP010001544.1, forward strand.
GATTAGCACGCTTTTAACTACGTCGATAGTTATCTGTGCTTGAGCTACTGGTACAACATTTTTACAAATGCCCTAAAAATCACCTCAACAAAAATGGATAACTGCCACGTCAGTATTGGCAACGCTGCAAATTTGGCAGTTCCACTATTTCGTTTTTTGCCCGCCCTGTAAAGTAACCATTTTGGAGTTACACAATTTGCATATTAAGGTATCGGTATGTAGAATATCCTGAATTGAGTGCGCCACCCAAGTGTCCATTGTCATCATTCGGTTGCTTTTAAAAATTTTCTGAGAACTCAATACTTTTGGTTTTAGTTATCGTAAAAGGTCCATGGGTAAAGGATCGACCGTGTCTAATAAATGGGCCGCTTCCAGATAAATACATTTTCACTCAGTTACACTTTCACTGGGGAACAAAAGTCACCATTGGTAGTGAACACACTGCAGATGCCGAAAGGTTTATAATATAATTCTATTTTAAATATTTATTTTAACAAAATCATAAATTATCTCCCTTGAAGTGATATTTCACGGAAAAAGCGCTCTGTAAATAATTGTCTATTAAATAAATTAAAGAATCATTATTATTGAGATTTTAAGCTACATGGTATTATTTTCAATGGTTTTGTAAATCCTGTATGTATATCGTATGCGACACAACATTTTATAAAAGGCGCAGGCGTACAAAACTGCTTACATTTTTCTAATCAAAAAGATCTTAACCTTAAAAAAGCACGTTTTTCGATAAAAACAAAAATAAGTGTAATATTTTTTTAAGAAAAAAATGCGCTTTTTCATAATTAAATGAACTCTGAGAAAAATTTAAAATTACATGTGTTTCCATTATAACATTATTGAGGATATAATTTTTCTTAGCACATTGCCCATCCATAAAATAAAAGATCTTACATAGATATGTTTCATCGAATCTTCAAACGAATGTATTGTATCCATTGCCTCTTATTTCAGATACTGTATGGAAATGCACGTTGTACATTTTAAACGAGAGTATTTATATCCTCATGTTGCCAAACTCAAGAGTGATGGGCTTGTCGTTGTTGTATATCTCATGAAGGTACCTTATTATTTATTATGTTAAATTATTGCTAAAAATACTAATGTTTTTTTTTAAAATAGGCACGCATTAGGGAAAAAGAGAACCCTCCTTGTTTCTCCTTTCCCTTACCCTCGTTTTAGTAAAAATATAATGTTTAATAAATGTTTAATTCTTTTATTTTTATTTTTATTCATTTGTTTTGTACATATATAAGGTTGAATTCCCGCTAAACTGCTAAACAGTTTTAAAGCAGGAATTCGCTCTCTATTACATTATGAAATATAAAAATAAATAAATATATATTTTCATATAAAATTTTAAAAATTATGTTTACTAGATATTTTTTGAATACTTCTTTCGTCTTCTTTTTTTTCTCTTCATCTAGTATTTTTTCTTCGAGAAGTTTATTTAAAATACGTGGGATTATACATGCCCTGGTCCTGTCTCCGTACACATTTCGCGCTCTCTTCTCTATGTATATACCTTTTATTTTTCCATGCCGGATTTGTTTTTTGTGTGTATCTTTGAGGAGTTCTTCTGTTTTAAGTTGATAATATAACATACTTTGTACTAATAAAACATCACACTTTCGGAAAAGATTTTTATGGTTATCTTTGTAAAGTAACAAGTTTTGTTTATTCGATAACATTTTTACGAATCGTACTTGTAAATCCTATTTATGTATGTTTTAAAAGTTAGCCCGTAACAGCTCACACCGTATGAAATAATCGATTCTGCCAACGTATAATTGATAGTTATAAGTATAAATGTAGGTCTCCAAGAATTTGAAACAAATAAAACACTTAATTGAAATTTACGTTCAAGAAAATACCTGTTAGAAAACAATGAAGAATTGAAGAATTTAACGTCGTGCAACTTGAAATTTATAACGTTACATTATTTTCCCGTTTTTCATTAGTTTCAGTTCTGGGACAACCCCCAGCTGGCAAAAATAGTGAAAAACTTGGGGGAAGTGAGGAAACCCAACACCTCCTTCAACCTGGAACCGGAACCTATCGACGAGCTGTGTCCCCAGTTTAGTAAGGACTTCTTCCTTTACAGGGGGACCATCGACATCATGAACACCAAACACTCGGCCACGTGGATCGTAGCAAGGCATCCGCTGGGCGTGTCGGAGGCTCAGGTAAGATAATCAGTAATTAGTAGAATAGTAAAGTAAGTCAGTAATTATATAAATCCAAGTTAACTACTACTATTACTTTCCGCATCCTTATCCGCAGCATTAATGTAGAGGAAGCAAAGGAAATCTGTCAGGACAGAGTGGTATGGCGTTCTATCCTCTCTGCCTACAACTATGGGGAAATGGCGTGATGGTTAGTTAGTTAATATTTGAAATTTTCTGTAAAAAAAATGAACATCCAAAAAACTCCTTGTAATTTTTTTTCAAAACAGAGCTTATAAAATCCTAAGCGCACAAAAAGGGTCGTACTGAATATCGTAGAACCAGAGAGATGGCTATGTACTTTTTTCTATTTTAGGCGCCACTTACATCAAACCTTGGTTTGGTATAAAACATTTTTAAAAAATAATTAAAAAAATAAAATCTATTACTACTTTCCCTTGTCCGATCACCTAATGGTCCATACGGCACTGCATCGATACACCAGGTGCAGTGTCTCATGACCATTTGATTACCTGAAGGTAGGATGATCGGTCTTACGCTTCACAGTCCAAGGTATCACACATGAAATATCAATATAAAAATGAAATATCAATACAAATGCACTACCACTATGCTACGAGGCGGATATCCTAGTTAAAATTTACAAAATAATTTGGGTCAACCCTGTTTTTTGCAGGTGGAATATTGTTGTCCGCCTAGTGGTTAGATATAGTCTGTTGAGCTACCCTGAATGAGATCGCGGGTCCAATTCCCGAGGGGGTCAATATGAAATACATATTTCAATGTGGGTTTTCACGGTAAAATATTGTGATACCTCTGACTGGCGCCGAAGCGTAGGACTGATTAATTTTGGATTCATGTAAATATGTGATCAAGATACACCGCACTTGGTATACCAATGCAGTGCCCTATGGACCATTAGGTGATCGGACAAGGGAAAGAAGTAATAGTTTTTTAAAAATTAATACATCTTTAAAAATAATATCATAATTTTTTTATGTACCTATTATACCAAACTAAGGTTTGATGTAAGTAGCGCCTAAAATAGAAAAAAGTACGTGGCCATTTCTCTGGTTCTACGATATTCAGCACGACCCTTTTTGTGGGCTTAGGATTTTATAAGCTCTGTTTTTAAATATTTTTTACGAGTATTTTTTTTGGATATTTTTTTTTTTTTCACAGAAAAATTTCAAATATTCATTACTATAACTAACTAACTAACTAACTAACCATCACGCCATTTCCCCGTAGGAGTATGCAGAGAGGATAGAACGCCATACCACTCTGTCCTGACAGACTTCCTTTGCTTCCTCTACATTCATACATCTTCTCATGCACATACGCCGATTATTCCGACTTTTCACATGTCCACTTTCAAGTACTTGACGTACTTGGTCATGCCATGTCTTTCTCGGTCTTCCGCGGCTTCTACATCCAGGCACACTTGCATTTAAACTTCTTTTAGCCGTTCTTTCATCACTCATTCGCTCCACATGACCAAACCATCGTAAAAGCCTTTTTTAATTTTGTCGATAATGCTTATCTCAGCCTTGCACTCTGCTCTAATTTCGACATTTGTACACCTATCATACATAGTCTTACCACACATTCTCCTGACAGATCGCATTTCAGTCTACTTTCATCCTTCTTTTTCCAACACCTTGCTTCACTACCATACATAAGGGTTGGTACTTTACTATTCATTCAAAAAAAATACCGAATTAAAGAATAGACATTTTCCTATAAAGTTGTAACTAAAACTTATGAAACCGCGTGCTTTCCTTTTAGTTTATCCTTAATTTTCTTGTAAACTTCAGAAGATTATATAAAATCGATGATAAATCATAGATACCTACCTACATACATAGCACATGGTCTCAGGATTCAAATAATATTCTATTTTTTCAGGTCAAGGAATTTCAAAATGTGTTAGGTCCAGGAAATAAGCCGATTAGAGAAAATATCAGAGAGCTAAAAGAGTCGAAAAAGAACGATGCTTATTTTATAAACCCATCCGCTGCTCAATTCGCTACTATGTATCGTTTTTAAAAATTTTAGAGCTAAAGAACATTTTAGCTTAATTTTAAAAGTTATACAATCATCTATTAAAACTCCCGAAATATATAAGTTGGAACTTTATTGGTTTTATTTAATTAATAAATATCGTGCCTTAAATTGCACATCATACATAAATATTTGGTATCAACCAACTAACTAACTAACTAACTAACCATCACGCCATTTCCCGAAGGGGTAGGCAGAGAGGATAGAACGCCACACCACTCTGTCTTGGCATACTTCTCTTGCTTCCTCCACATTCATACATCTTCTCACGCACGCACGTCGATTATTCCGACTTCTTACATGCCCACTTTCAAGCACTTGTTTTACTTGATCGTGCCATGTCTTTTTCAGCCTTCCTCGACTTCTGCATCCAGGGACAGTCGCACCATATATTTTTTTAGCCGTTCTTTCATCATCCATTCGCTCTACATGACCGAACCAACGTAAAAGACCTTTCTTAATTTTGTCGATAATGCAAAGTCAAAGTAAGCCAAAAACATTATATTTTAAGACAAAAAACCACTTAAGTGTCGCATTCCTAAAATTGTTGTAAGTATGAACATTTATTAATATAGAATTTGTCTTAAAATTAGTTAAATTACTGTAACTAAAAAGTCGTACAAATCAAATAAAATTTCAGAATTTGCATACAGAAAACTACATTTTAGTGAATTGAAAATGCTTTAGGTAGAGTGGGTGAGGGTTTGTTCATTTTAAATGAATATGCGGTTAGCATAGCCACATAGACAGTAGATCTCAACTATTGGTGGTGTTTATCATAAAGTGATGTATTATACATAATTTCGTCGGCCGAATGCCAAAACCGTGAATCTGCAGAACGTCCTTTTGAGATGTTCAATTTAGAAATTGAAATTTGAAATGATAAACTTATTTCAATTACTATAAAATATGATTATTACAATAGCTAACAGTCGGTTCATTATTTTAAGCTATTTAAATAATAATTTTAACAGGTTTATGATGCTAATTTTATACTTTAAACCCTAACATTTTAAAACATCATTTCTGCAAATTAACGGTTTTGGTGTTGTATGGACAATATAATTATTATTAACCCTTTTTTAGAATTTCTTCTGCGCAGTCGACAACCTCTTTCCAAGACAATTCAATATCATCCTTTTCACTGAATCTGGAACATAACGCCAACCGCAGGAAATACGTGTTATTGAACTTAGATGGAATGAGATGTATTTTCCCTCGACCATTAATCTTTTTATGGAGAGCTTCATTAATCTCATTACTTCCTTTCAGTCTAAAACATACGAGACCCATGATGACTTCTTCGACTATTTCGAAACGAGAATCAGTTTTACAAAGATCTTCGAAATGATGAGCCAAAGTAATGTGCTTGCGGATATAAGCTTGGAGGTTTTGAACTCCATACAACCTAAGAACGAACCACAGTTTCAAAGCGCGGAACCTTCTTCCAAAAGGAATTTGCCAATGGCGGTAATCAGAAATATGACCCTGACGTTCATTTCTCAAATAAAGAGGATCAACTTTGTAGCCATTTATTAACGAGGTTGGGTCTTTAAGCCACATGGTGGAGCAGTCGAAGTTGACGAGCATCCACTTGTGAGGGTTGAAATTAAACGAGTCAGCTTTCTCTATGCCTTTCATGAGGTAGCGGAACTCTGGGCAAATGAAGGCAGCGCCAGCGTAGGCGGCATCCACGTGCATCCACAACCCCTCGTGATTGGCAACATCTCCCAACTCCTCCAAAGGATCAAATGCGCAAGAACAAGTAGTGCCAAGAGTTGCAACCACCTAAAAAATAAAACAATATTATTGGTTAAACTCCCAAAATGATCAAGTGTATTTTGTTACTTCATTTCTATTTCAAACTTACATAAAAGGGAATAAGGTCAGCCTCCTTATCTTTGTGTATGGCCTCCAGTAGCGTTGATCCTCTCAACCTTCTTTTGTCATCAGTTTTTAAAAGACGCATTTTTACTCCACCCAAAAGTCCAGCTCGTTCCACGGAACAATGAGATTGATCTAAAAAAGTGATAAATCAACTGTGGACTTTACTGATTTACGAGTAAAACCTAATTTGATGTAAGGTCAGGAAATCTTTTGATTGATTTGGTTATTTACCGGAAGTATACGCCACCAGCTTAGGAGCAATATCTTCGTCCTTCAAGCCAGGGTTGGCATCTTTCACCTGCTTGAGGATTTTGGCCTTTGCGCTTAGCAGAGCCACGAAGGTGCTCTCGCTGGCTGTACCTTGAATGACTCCTCCCCCTGTCTCCCCGGAGCAAGCCAAAAACTCTGCAGGAAGGTCCAGCATTTTGCCCAACCAGTCCAGCATTATAACCTCCAGCTCCGTGCAAGCGGGACCCGCGTTCTGTAAATCGATATTTATATTATGGTCTACTTTGTTATTAAGAAACAAGATTGGGCCATCGTCAGAAGTGACAGATGATCGAATGTTTAAATACAGCTAGTGGAATCCACGAACAAACAAGTGAAAACAGTAAAAAGTACTAAGAAAGTTATGGGTTAAATTGAAAATGATTGTTTTGAAAAGTAAATTTAGTCAATAATATAAAAATATGGTCTAAATATATTAAAGGACTATTATTTTGAGATATATATACGTCCAAATCATTGACTTTATTCGCGGAAGCTTATGTTTAAAAAAATGTAGAAATTATGAATATGGAAGTTTATCAGGCATTTTTCTAGCTTCGACAACTACTACTTTCCCTTATCCGCACCCAATGGTGCATAGGGCACTGCATTGGTACACCAAGTGCAGTGTATCTTGATCATTTTGTAACACGAAGGTAGGATGATCAGTCTTACGCTTCAGAACCAGCCCAAGGTATCACACATGAAATATTAATATGAAAATCACATGTAAATAAATATTTCATGTTGACCCCGCCCTACGGGAATCGAACCCGCGACCTCATGCATGGCAGCCAAATGCGCTACCACTATGCTACGAGGCGGACGAGCTTCGACAAACATCTCTATTACTAATTTAAATAAAATGTGTAGCGAAAAAGAAATTTCGTCGCTATACTCACATTTTATTGCATGATTTGAACCTGAAGCAATCGATAATAGTAAATGAACGAAATAAAATTAATATATTAGCTCTCCGCGTGGCGCTGGCCTCGTGGTCGCAGTAGGGGTAAAGTATGCCGAATTCGCTTCCATCCATTTCAATGTCCAGCACTTGTCTAACATCATAAAATTAATATCTAAGTACCCAAGTAATTCCTGTGCACGCAATAGCTCCGCTCAGCATGTCGCCCACGATGGCGGGGTAGCTGCTGCCAGACAGAAAATAGGCGTGGAAGCGAGGAGACTGCCAGTGCGTGACGCCGGGCATGAGGACCCTCTCCACGTCTTCCATCACGGCCTGCCAAGGCTCGGGCTGCTGGGGCGCCTCCACGGGCAGCAGCGGACGCAGGTACCCTGGCTCCACAGATGGGAACACTCGCCTGTGGAAGAAAATTATCTGTAAACTCTACACATGACGCGCATAAGTAGTAGGTGTTTTGGTGAAGAGAAGAGTTGAGGTGGATCCACACACTTGGCAAGCCGTAACTTGTAGATGGGGTGTTTGCCCAGGCCTGCGTAAGCTGCAAGAGTGTTTGAATGCTTTTCATAAGGCAAGGTGAAATAAGATTAACAAATGGTTTGTTTAGGCCTCATACCACTTGCAAATTGAGTGGTTTTAAATTATGGAGTTTTCACGGGACAGCAAGTATTAAAATAACGTATTGGCTTTCCAATGCCATATCACTTACTTGATCATGCCGTGTCTTCCTCGGTTTCAGACATACTTACATTAAAGCTTATTTTTTAGCTGTTGTTCAGGCATTTGTTTGCTCCTCATGACCGAACGACCGAAAAAGCTTTTTCTTAGTTTATGATAAAAATATTGTAACGTGAATTTGTTTGTTTTTATTAAGTCATATTTAAAATACAAAATAAAATTAGTGCTATTTTTTTATCATATGGATATAAACACTTACCGTTCACGAATTTTTTCTAAGTAATTCGTGATGTAGTCAATCATTTCTTTGGCGAACTCTTTGAATTCTGGGGCCTCCATTGTTTCTATAATAAGAAAGAAATGTTAGTAGGTAATTAATATGTCAGAAACCGCTTTAAACTTTTGATAAAAAAGGCAATCTCACGTAAATTCACACAGATTTGAAAATATTTAGGTACAACTTTTCTCCAATCCCTTTTTATTTGTCCTCTTATTTTTGCAATACCGTGTTGGAAGATATTAAATATTTTAACTATTATTGGTACCAGAATAAAATAATATCTATAGAAATGTGTTTTTCTTTCCTTCCATTTTCAGCCACCACTGACTTTGTGGTTATTCAATTTTGTTATGCTGTTTTTTCATACATTGTGAATACCAATATTTGTTATTATATTTAATGATAATTTTTATTATTCAATGATAATTTTTATTATACCATAATTTACACACAAATAATGTAAACATCCGAATAAGCATATACCTACGCCTACGCAAATACTTTACAAACAACAAATTCATCGTTTAAAAAAAATATTATTATCAATGCACTTACACACAGTAAATAAACATTACGTTAATCGCCATTTTATTATATCAAGATTAGATTTTTATATCGAATTAACAGATAAGTAACACAAAATTAGGTTTTTTTAATCTTATTTCAAAGAAAGATAAAAATCAAAAACTGGCTTGCTCATTTCTTTTAATTTCATGTGCTTTTTAATTACTTATCATATTTATTTTGCTTTAATTACCCTAAAAATTATATATATATAAAAATACAAAAAATGATGGCATCCCGTTTTTTCCCCCAATAAATTGCTTAACTTTGAACGAAAATCGGTAACGCTGTTACCGTAGAAAACAGTACAAAGTATATATATATTATGATATTTTTTTGAAGCTTTCGGGCGAAGGCTGTCTGTTATTTATTGTTATAATGATTTTATGTGAATTAAATTTATGTGCTATAGCTATTTTGGTAATTTATTTACCTAGAGTTGTAGTAGTCTATGTATGGTGTAACAAAACTCGATGTACAAGATAGTGAATTAACATCATATTTAGAGTCGATTTTGTAAAAATAAATTTTTTTGATTTGACCCTTAGTTTTCGAGAAAATTGAGTATGAAGTTGATTAAAAAAAATAATAAAAAAATAAAGATATTTCCCAAATTGATTGATATGGCATTTATTTTGTAGAACTCCATGATATTTTATGTTAAAATCAAAAATATTTTTTTTGGTTCTACGTGATTTTATTATGTTAGTGACAATTGTTTCGCCTTGTAAGGGCATTATCAAACTGTGGCGTTTGAAACATTTACATTCTTATTTTATATACAATATTGGCTTATTAGTTACAGTTAAGAATAGGGAGAGGAACATCTGTGGATTTTTACGAAATTCCTGATTTCAGTTGGTCTTTAATCTCTTTTTGGGTGTGAATTTTATTGTTACCTACTCACTAGTCAAGGGAATTTCGCTAATTCACAGATGTTTATTTTTTATAGTATAGGTACATATTATTCATTATTTCAGACTGAATTTACAGAAATTTAAAGAATTGTAACATCTAAATTAAAAGCAACTTAATAGTAATTATATAAATCTAGGTATCAAAGTTTTATTTAAACATAGTTAGTAGTGGCGAGTAGAAAATGTTAGTTTGTTCATTTATTAGATTAAGATTGGGGTCTTTCATACTTTTGTTGATTTCGTTACATTCCGTTACATGTTGAAAACAAAGGTTACCGATTACATTTGTTAGAACAATTAGAAATCAACAAAAGTATGAAAGACCCCAATCTTAATCTAATAAATGAACAAACTAACATTTTCTATTCGCCACTACTAACTATGTTTAAATAAAACTTTGATACGTAGATTTATATAATTACTATTAAGTTGCTTTTAATTTAGATGTTACAATTCTTTAAATTCTGTAAATTCAGTCTGAAATAATGAATAATATGTACCTATACTATAAAATAACATCTGTGAATTAGCGAAATTCCTTGACTAGTGAGTAGGTAAAGCAATAAAATTCACCCAAAAAAGAGATTAAAGACCAACTGAAATCAGGAATTTCGTAAAAATCCACAGATGTTCCTCTCCCTATTCTTAACTGTAACTAATAAGCCAATATTTGTATAAAATAGAATGTAAATGTTTCAACGCCACAGTTTGATAATGCCCTTACAAGGCGAAACAATTGTCACTAACTTAATAAAATCACGTAGAAACAAAAAAAATATTTTTGATTTTAACATAAAATATTTCCCAAAGCTAACATTTTTTAAAAATTAATGAAAACCTGATTGAAAAGCACAAAAAATCTTTATTATAATTTGTAATCAACTTGGTTAACACCGCACTTGGTGTAAAGATTCAGTTGCCTATGCACTATGAATCATTAGCTGCGGATAAAGGGAAAGTAGATTTTTTGACCTACCTGTGTTGTATTACTATTATTTAATCATTAGTAACTACAATTAATATTTACATGTTTACTGTAAATTGTATGTTTAACATTTACGAATGACAGTATAGTGAATTACCTGAATTATTATAACAGACGCAAACAGAAATTAATTTTGATATGAAGAATAGACACGAGATGAGCGTTCTCAGTCGACTGGTTCACTAAAATACGAAACAATGTACAATACGATAACCAATTTTTATATTCTATACAGAATATATTATAAGGAATGTTTTTGATAAGCAGCAAGGTCATTTTTTATTATATCCGAAAATAATTAAATCAAGTTGATATTACGAATGTTTATGATAATAAAATTAAAAGGAAATTTTTTTCTTCGAGTTTTATCTTTTTCAAAAATATCAAATGAAAAGTGGACTATTTTATTATGTTTCCGTGACGTCATCTTCATATCATTGTATCATTATTTGTAACAAAGTCATTCAAATAAAATGTTTCATATTAAACCCGTTGGGAATCGAATTCGCGACTTAACTCATCCATTACTCAATAAGTATTAAATGATTTATTATAAATTATTTTAAAAACAAGAAAAAATACAATATAATGTAACATTCCCTCGGAAGAATCACTATAATAATAATAAAACATTTTTTTCAAGGAACTTGCAACTTGCTTTTTATCATACTACGTCATAGACAAAAAACAAAACAAAATCTTTTAGTACCTACCTGCCTCTTTTGTCTATGGATTAGATTTGACAGCAGTGACAGCTGATAGATAAAATTTAAGGTTGACAGCGGCTAGCAGTCTGCTTCTGGTATTTTGCGCTGCTTTATCTCCCTTTTAAACGCATTATCCTGTAATATTACAAGGCTTTACAGAAAACCAATCAATCTAGGTAATATTTAATAGGCTGTACCTATATTTTTCTATATTTCAATGTAGAGGTGGCTGTTTTACTAAATAGTTGTTAGTATGATTGCTTTCTTAAGAATATATTTTGCTCTAGTGAATATCTATTATTTTCAACTTGCTAAGGCATTAATACAATATGTAGCATCCATGCTTTCATATTCAAGGTATAGTGTCACCTTTGATGTTTTAAAATCTTGCATAACTGGTGCTACATCTTGAATATTACAAGTTTTCATCTTGAATATTACAAAATTTCTCCGTATTCTTTGTAAGGCTGCCCGCCAATTACGGCGACTTCTATCACCCTAACGATTTGTCGCCATGAAACTGTCACTATGGGTTCGCCAACTAAACTGTAAACTTTATGTCGTTTTTCCGTAGTTAGTGCACCCTCATACTTATATGTTTACTTTGCGGGCGACCATTTGTCAGCGTGACAGCAGTTGCCGTAATTGGCAGGCACCGTAAATAAGATCATATAACGGAAGAAATACTCACATTCTTTAGCAAAGTACTTTAATAATTATAATAGTTTGTGAAAGATAAAAATACTTACATGTTTATTGTTAGTGATAAAAAGTTAGATTGACATACCATCATAATATGCTGAAAATTAAGATATTAGGTTTCTGTAATTTTACAAGGGGCACATATCTAGACTAGAAATAGGATTCAAGAAATATGCCAAAAATACTATTTTTTATATAGCGAAGGAGGACATCCAAAATCCAGGAATACTTCAAGATCAGATAATTTTTCATCGTACTTAGCTGTGCAATTTAATTTGGTCTGCATATTACGAATTTCTACTGTGAGCCTCAATCCCTCTTGCCTGATAAACACACAGATAAAAAAACCAAAAGGTGCTTTTGTTAACTTTTCAATTCTGTTGCTAATTTTTATTCATGAAATCTGATGATTTTCCAGATATGGGTGGCTGGAAGTTAGAAGTGTTCCGGATGTCTCTGTACATGACAATGCCCGTAGCTTTGTTCTACTACTTCAATCAGCCGGAGTACTTCGAGGACTGGGTGAAGAAAACCCGGCGAGAGGTATTCCCTCCCGAGAACGAAGCACAAAAGAAAATGTTCGAAGACGCCATTAGAGATGACAACAAGCGATATAACCAAGAGTTACTAGCTGAAATTGGAAGAAACGAACAGAGCTTGCAATAATTGTAATAATTATTATATTTGTAAAAGATATTTAGTCCTATTGTATTCATATATTAAAATAATAATTTTCTAATATAATTTATGTTGAAAAAATGTCAAATTTCAAAATGTCTTGTGATAATAAATGACTATTTTGAGAAATAACAATTGTTATAATTTTTGTGTATTAGTTGGGGCTCCAGATTGATCCTTCTCTTTTTCTGCAGTTCTGAACTGGAATTGAGAAAGAGTTACCCGATGATAAACAAAAACATACCTAAATTATTACTTTGAGAAATTAATGATTTGTATTTATAAGTTTTGTGGATTTAGTAACAACTTGTAATTGGACATATATTAAAAAAAGAATTTGTAAGGGATTATAAATTTTTTAATATACTTACATGGAAACATTCTTTGTTTTTTAATTGACAGCGGAGAGGAATTCTATAATCTTCACATTTACAGAGATTCAAAGCATAAGTGCCTGTTATTAGTAATTTATAATTACAGATAGTTCATTTATCTTACAAGCCATCAGGTTCTTGGTATCCTGGACGTCCACTGGTGACAATCTGTCGGCAGTTTGCGTCAGCTGTAGGACATGGACCTTACTAGGGAGGATGTATGGGAACTGGCGGCTGATCGCTTAGCTTGGAGGCAGTTCGTGAAATCCATTTCCTCCAATATATGCTCTTCCTGTTAATTCTTCATCTTCAAAGTTCTGGTCGAGAAGACAGTTAATTACTTTAGCAAGACAAATAGGATTAACAGCTTACTGCATTCTTTTATGTTTTGAAGAAATAGGTGGAAGAACCTACACCTGTCGACAGGCGATAGCATAGCAAGACATTACATTTTTAAATCCATTATCTTTCCAAAAGTGTGTTTGTGAACATAGTCATCATTCAAGTGATATATCTCTTTGGACCTTAACATTTAAGATTTATGTTGAAAAAATTGATGGAGTAGTGCAAAATTTAAAAGCACTTATTTCACATTCTGATATCTTTTTTTATTTTGATTTTCGCACACCTTATTGATTGAGTTGGCATTTATTCTATAGAACTTCATATTATAATATTGAAATCAAACCAAATTTCGGTTCAATTTTTTGTTTTATACACTACATATTGTGTTATTTATGGTCTCGCATTGTTAGGGCATTATCAATCTGTGGAGTTAAATACATCCAAATCTTATTATATACTACATTCCTATTCCTAACTGTAACATAAATTCCGCAGTTTGATAATGTCACAATATGTAGTGTATAAAATAAAATAAAAAATAGAACCAAAATCTAGTTTGATTTCAATATTATATTCTCACATCTTATTGTTTACATACCTATACCTATTTATTCAGTAGATATTAATCCAAATACCAGTTACAGTTACCTAGTAAAACCATAAATACTGCCATGCCAAGACTAAAACGCAGTAAAATCAAAAGTATTATTGGCTTAACTGCACCTAAAGCGCCTCTGTTATTGGCAATACAGGGAAGTTAGACTAGCTCTAGGCACAGTTTAGCCAGCTGTATTTTGGTATTGTTGAGTTTTAGGCTTTGTAGAATAAAGTACATGAATGTGGAATCTTATGTATCATCTTCCCTTCATGGAACAAACCATTAAGATTCACTGCACTTTGGTGTATGATTGCATTGCCTTATTTACCATTACCAGGGCAGATAAGGGAAAGTAGAAATAGTAGTAACGGAATATTATGTACTTATTCATATTCATGTCACAGCTGCTAAAATTTATAATCATAACTCACGGTGCAGTCAAGAAAATTGAGCCACTGAATTTAAATTTTAACTTATTAACACAACAGATTTTGACGCAGTCCTTTTAATTTTCTAATTTCTAACTCAGTGTTGCAGCATGGTTTAAATGTAATATTAAATAACAAGAAGTATGTATTGCTTTCTAATTTCAAGAGTGTTTTCAGGATATAAATTTCAGTAGCGCATTTTGTTGCCCATCTAATTCATAAAATGTGTCAAAACTGTACTGTTTTAAGACACAAAAGAGCTAACGGTCGATTGTGTGGCTTAAAACAATTTGTGAATGTCACATGAAGAGACTATCAAAGAAAAAAAGTCATGTCAATGCTGATGCAATATTATACTCTCCTTGACTTGCGATGAGTTTGGAAAGACTTGAGCTTGAATCTGTGTGAAGATCCTCCTCTATACCTTAATCTCTCTGCTCTACAACATGTTTGAGGTAATTATTTCCAAGTATTTATTTATTTATTTTATCACCTCAACAAGCAACATAGGCCCAATAACAGAGGGGAATAATATCACTAACACCCAGGCTTGACAATCGTCCCTCGTCATTTTCACCGGGAAATCGAACCTGATGAACAAACTTTGTTTACATCAACGCTTTTGTTGGTTATAAGTTTAAGCTACTTATATTGAAAAAGCAGCATTAAATCTACTGGTGTAAAAATAAAATACTGAGAATGATTATTGAACCAAGACTGGGTGTAGTAGTGGGAACGTAGAGGCACAGGAGCAACCAAGAGCAACCGAACCCAGCAACTCTTTACACAGTTAGAGTCAGTCCCCTGGCGTCGATGGGACGTGCTTGTTGTCATCCTGGAGAAGCCAGAGCCATTAAGACCATGTATGCATCTCAGCTTTTCTAATACTGATTGTTTTGTGTTACAGGATTATTGCAAATGGTAGTATCTCACTTTGCCCAAGCCATGAGGTCAAATCTATAAGCTTATTACAATGATAATTCTCGATATATATTTCCCCTTATATATTTCTCATCTTTGCCTTCTAAAATCTACCTCCTTATATATTTCTCACCATTGGTGTATTGGTGGTTAAATATAGGCACTGAAATGGAATAACAGAAATAAATATTGAATAAAACATGTATTTTAAACGAGGGCTTGTTTATATATGTATACTAAGGAAGTAATAATGTGAATGCAATTAGGATTAGGTACATATAAAAAATAAGTAATCATCAATAGACTATGGTGGATGTGTTTCAAAGATACCTGATAATTGCACCACAGAGCCCACGTACAAACGCAGCTCAAGGCCCCGTTTAGATGAGAAGTTACAAAATATAAGATGCATGATTTTATAATGTTTTTGCTGTAAATAATTAACTAAAGTTCTAATATTACCTATTATAATGCAGTTTTATATAACAAGCTATGCCAACCATGTCAATGGGTGGCCTCTAACCAATGGGCCGGGCCGGCAGACTTCGAGTATTTCAAATTCTAGCAGGCAAAGCCAGCAGACGGTGTGCTTTAGCGGGCAAAAACAGACCGAAATTCATACAACGATAATTCTGCGGATTCGGCCAGCGGACCTGGCCTGCAGATCTGGCCAGTGGCCTGGCCTTCTCGTTTATGGACACCTATTTTGGATCAGACAATAATATGGATTTGGATCAAAATTTACTGTAAGACTAGTTTAGTCTAGGACTCAAAATCGGTTTTGGACTCAAACTCAGACTCGGACATGGTCATTTTAAATTCTCTATTATCTGTGATTTGATGTTTTTTTCTTCTTAGAAACAACTTTTCTTTTTACCTATATCTAATACTATATAATACTGTTGATAGGCTTAATGGTCCCTGATCGCAGATCCTGAGGCAACGGACACAGCAACCCTTGGTATTTACTATCATCCGGCGAAGGCGTTTCGGCTGGCTAGGCCATATACTACGTATGCCTCCCGAGAGCTTTAACCATGCTTGCCTATTTTACAAGGCATCAGGTTTTCGACGTCCCGGTCGTCCACTGTTGACAATTTGTCGGCAGTTTACGTCCGAGCTGCGTGACGTGGACTTGACTTGGGAGGATGCGAGAGAGCTGGCGGCCAATCGCTTGCCTGGAGGCAGTTTGTGGATTTCCATATGCTCCACATAGGGAGCGGATATGGTATAATGAATAATGAATACTATAAAAGTATACATACCTAAAATATATTACACAAGTAGGTACATAGCTTAGTAAGTACCTACTAATATAATAATTTTATACTACTACTACATTCCCTTATCAACACCCAACCACACTGCATTGGTACACCAAGTGCAGTGTATCTCGATAATTTTTATACACGAAGGTAAGATGATCAGTCTTACGCTTCAGAACTAGCAATATATTATATCATATAAATATAATATTGACGGCCTCCATAGCGTAATGGCTAAGACGAGGTTTCGGGTTCGATTCCCGGTCAGAACACAAAAATCTAAAGGTTATTTTTTTTCAAGCCTGGGTGTTGCTGACGTTATTCCTCTCTGTAATTGGGCCTCCTGGCCTGTTAAAAATAATTTTAAAAAATAAATATACAGGGTGTATCAAAACTCGATGTACAAGCGGGAAACCACATAATATTTGGAGTCGATTTTTGTAGAATAATTTTTTTGATTTGACCCTTAGTTTTCGAGAATTCGATTTTTTTTGCAAATTGTTATCAAATATCATGTATTTAGTCAAATTCATACTATCCGTAAAGAAATCAAGATTAAAAAAAAAACGCGTTTCAATAAAAATTTGAGCAATTTTATTTAATCTGCCATCTTGTTTAAAACGTTTGTGAGAAGAAATTTTTTTTTTTTTCAAGCCCAGATTAAAAAGTCACATTACACAATCGTCTCGAAATACGATGTAGAATCACCAGTTTCCCGCTTGTACATCGAGTTTTGTTACACCCTGTACAAGTAGGATATTATATTTAATGACGTAAGGCCTCACCTCCCCCGTTCCCCTTTCCGTGCCCAACGCGACAATATTACCCAAATAATGAATATTTATGTAAGTGAACCTTATCACCTTATCAGCTCCGGCAGACTTCACAACCAAATCAAAACAGAAACAGTAGGTATACAGTTACAGTTATACAGTATGAAGTAGGCAGCGAGTGTAACAACATGTCGACAGTTTTGTGTAAAGTTCAGAACTTGCTGCGGCAAAATGTCGCTAAGATTCAAGTTCAAAATGTCGCCAAAACCATGGCTCATTTTACCTACCGACCGGAGACCTGCGATCCTAGCTATGGTACGTAAAATAAGAAGATTATTGAGTCTGAATGGTGGTACATATCGCACTTATACTCGTACCTATCACTTATTGTAATCCATAATAATGATAAATTTGTTAAAAGTAAACAGTGTACAGTATTATCATTACAATCGCATAAGGTCACATTTAGATGGGTACATTGATTTATAATACACTAAGATCTGCCTTGCAGAGTAAATTATTTAGAAAAGTAATGACACGAAGATTCCGCACCTCAATACACTTACACGGTTCGACCTATCAGAGCCCTTCGACTGCCGGCAAGCATCCGCCCACACACCGCAAAAGGTATGGGCCATATACAGGGTAACAGTAACAGTATACAATACTAAACCGTTCCTTACGAGGAGCGTTCATGAATTTTACCATGCATCTAATATTAATTTTTTTTTCTCTTGTGGACGGGCTGTTGGCTATTATTTAAGAAGAAAACTTTCTTTGAATAATAATTATTTTAGGCTATGTAAACACCATCTTTTTTGTTAATTTTATCCGTACGGTTTTTACACGGTTTCACTACACAGGAAGGCATTTCGGATTGTTTTCTGAACGTCCAACTCAAGAAATACTGAATACGCGTCTTGCGAAGTTAGAGGTTTTGGCGGAGTTGAAGTGTCATTCATTTTTTGGGTTCAGTTCAAATCTAAGTGTATTAATAAATCAATGGATGGGTAGGTATATTTATATAATAATGTAAGCGCATGAGTAATCAGAATTCGAAAATTATAGCCTAAACGCGTCGACACTCCAGCTCGTGCCTTAGGGCCAGTGGAGTGTGGAGTGGCGAAATCCAAATACTGTAAACTTGTATGGACAATTAAACGAAAAAAATTAGACTCATGGAACCATGCATTTTTCCAAGGTTGTCTAATATTTACATTTGTGACATTCGAAAGATTAGGAGAAGATAGTTCATAGTTAGGTAGTCAGAAGAGACCGTCTGTCATTAATTTATGGTCAGGGCCAAGACCCAAGACTTTGATTCAAACCACAATTCCAAAATATTTTATCATTTCTTCCAGTTTTTATAAATTATTTGCCTTTTTGGTATATAAGGGTGGGGATTAATTTTTTAAATGTATTTATTTGCTTTTTTTTTTATTAAGAAATTTGGAATTTGAAGTCAGATGGTCCCTTCTGACATCCAAGTGTTTCTGACATTAATAAACTGGTTCATTTTGCCCCGTTTTTTTTTTGCACCTAGAATATTTTTTATTTTCAACTATTTTTTTTAGTATTCTGTCATAAATATTATGACAGAATAGGAAAAAAAAGCATTTAGGTATTTATACTACAATAGGTATTTATACAGCTCGAGCTCTAATGGTACGTTCATAATTGTTTTAATTTTCCTCCGAGTTTAACTGTTAAGCTCGGAGTAAAATGCACTGTTTTTATATAAATTCTAGTTTTTATATAATATTCTATCCATCAAAATATTCCTTACGTAAACGTAACTTTAAAGGTCGTTTACATGAGAAATATGCAATAATATTGAGTAATTTGACGCTAATTTAAACAGTGTTATGGGTACATTGAAACATGCATTTTTCTCCGAGTTTAGGTTACTGCAAAAAACAGTACAAACAAGCTAAAACAAAAAAAGTAGTCGTGATATTTTACGAGTATGTATTATGAACAAGGCAACATTATTAATTTAATGTAGAACTAACTATGTATAAAACGTGGGTAGGTACGTTGTTTTTAAATCAATTTAATAGTTTATTTAAGCCGCCTACCGGTTTCGGAGTTACTTCTCCTTCTTCAGGGCACGACACAAAGAAATACCTACATACACAAATGTAGTTTAAAGGGAAAATTATTTTTCAATAATAATTAACAATACAAAGAGACTTGTTTCTAAAAATAATTCACGCACTTACCTTCTACCTATTATGTACTAATTTTGTAACAGCTGTTTTGTCTTGTCAGGGCATTTTCAAATATAAAATATACAAGAACAAGTACACAATGGAGTTGTATAAAATAAAGTAAAATGCCAACTGAATAAAGTATCTATCTTCAGGCGAGACTAGTAAGATGAACATGATGCAGGCCATTAACAGTGCGTTGGGCACTGCGCTGGAGAAGGACGCTCGCGCCGTCGTCTTCGGGGAGGATGTTGGCTTCGGGGGAGTCTTCCGCTGTACTGGCGGTCTGCAGGTATAGGGGATGATAAATTACATATTTTAAAGTCAATAGTTTATTTAATGACTTTTTCAAGTTTCCCTGATTTTACGTCATAAAATTTTTTTAATTGAATTGGATAAATGCTATAAATGTAGAATCATTTTTACTATATGCTTGAATATAACCATAATCACTGTTATCTTATATCTTTATATTTATAATATTGATATTATCTGCTGATATTATAGCTTCATAAAATTATGACAGGATTAGTTGACTGTACAGAACTGCTTAATTCAATAACAATACATGTTCCAGCCAGGATTTGTAGACGGTACAATCTATTTCATGTACCAGTAAGCAAAACATCATATGCTAAAAATGCTTTTTTTCGTAGGACTTTTTCAGTTTTCAATACCAAATTTATAGACAAAGATTATACAAATATTTCTGTGTCTGATTTAAAATTTGCACTGAGAACGCATTATGTAACTTAATATACTATAGCAATAAATATGTACATCTACCTTCCCCTTTCTATCCTTACTTCATGCATCCTTGTCCTTATCCCGCCCCATTTGCAATAACTGCTCACTATTATTTTTTATTTGTTATACTTACTTTTTTAATATCTTTTTTGAAACATTTAAAATACACGTAAATTACACTTATATATTATGTATACACTTATATTATGTACTTATATACAGAAAAAATGTATTATATTCCTTACTAACTCTGTACAATCTGTGGAAATCTTTAATTGGTTCTGAGTTTATATCATGTATCTTTTGTTTACCATAATCATCTATGTAGAACTATTGATTTCCCAAATAAAATAAAATAAAAATAAAATAAAATAAATAATATTATTATTTCTTGTAAAAGCGTAAAAACAATAAAATAAATAAACAAGTGTCTTATCTTATATTTTAATATTTATATTTTTCTTTATGTTTCGTATTTGAAATTTTAAAATGTTGCTTAAAAGAGTATGAAATTCACGACATACTCTGTAAACCCACGAACAGGCTATGCCTTGGTGGGATTTTGGTTTACTTAAAAAAAATATGTATTTGCGTATTTAATATGTTGTAAACAAAAAAAAAAACATTAAATAAAATATATAAACTGAAGAGAATTTTATTGACAGACTCCCTTTTTCTTCCTATCGTGTACTTTTCTGTCCGTCAAGTGGTGTAGAAGGTAGTGGTTAAATTGCAATAATGCCCGCTGTATACGGGACAGTTTCTTGTTCAGAAAACTACACAGTTTCTTGTTCAGAAAACTGTGCAGTCTGTCAAACTTCTGTCAAAAGACACGCTAAATATGTGTATTTTTGAAACGCGATTGTAAGTTATTATCGTATGTTTGCTCTCAGTAAATTGTATATTTAGCTAATAAGGTAAATATGTTATTGGTTTTTTACGTATTTAAAAGCATACAATAAACCAATGTCTACTTAAACGTTTACATAAAAAACATTAACTGTCATGTCAGCTTAAATCTGACATAAGCACGCAGTTTTTTAAACAGTTTTCGTTGTATACGGGACTGCATAGACTGCATAGAAAACTGCGCAGAAAACTGTCCCGTATATAGCGGGCTTATATCATAAAATAAAATAAAATTCATATTATTTACTCTCTTTATTGTTTATGCAATAATACATCTATCTGTATATTTTCAGGACAAATTTGGTCCAGAACGCGTATTCAATACTCCGCTGAGCGAACAGGGAATCGCTGGATTCGGAATCGGCCTGGCCGCTGCTGGTGGGACAGCTATTGCAGAAATCCAGTTCGCTGACTATATCTTTCCTGCGTTCGACCAGGTGACCAGAATTATCAAAAAGCATTTATGACATCACAAAAAAAAAAAAAAAAATTTATGCGCCTTTTAGCTATAGCTAAATTATGCCATTTTTAATTTTGACACAATTGTTCTTTAGGAACCCAAAAGTTTCATGTTCAAGTTCAATGCCACAAAATGGCGTTTATAATTTATTTTTTTTTAATACAAAAAATAAGGAAGATTCCAATAACCTAATTCCATTAACCTAACTAGGTTATCAATAGGTCTTGGCATATAAAATCATCGTAAATGACAAAAAAAAAAAAAACAATAAATAACCAAAATTCAATTTTAGCTGTTGAGCTATGTATACAATACAAATCGAATTACACACCTCCTGCGTATGCGCTAACTTGTGAAAAAGTGTCCCATACCATTTATTTTCTTTTTTTTTTTAAAGAAAAAGAAACATTTCAGTTCTTATGATATACTCAATTATTTCAATTTTTATAATGCTTTTTTTCACATAAAAAGTATTAGAAAGCTATATAAAATCTTGTTGATAAATAATGTATATTAACCATCAGCGATTGGATTATAATTTATTTTTTTTTATAATTTTTTATTTTCGGACATACCTACCGCAAGTATTGTGTCAACTTGGTGTGTTTCAGGTAGCAATATAAACATTGTTTTATTTCAATAAACTTGCTTCATTATTGCACCAAGTTTGACGTATCAAAAGAGTTGACTTGCACTAAGTTTGTCACGGCAAGTCTCTAACTTGCTGTAGACTTGAAGTGTAAGTCTTCCTCGTTTGCAGCTGGTGAACGAGGCGGCCAAGTACCGCTACCGCAGCGGGGGCGAGTGGGACTGCGGGGGGCTCACTGTGCGCTGCCCCAGTGGGGCCGTGGGTCATGGGGCCGTGTACCACTCGCAGAGCCCCGAGGCTTACTTTGCCCACACTCCTGGTCTTAAGGTGAGAATTTTTTTATTATCGGATTTTAAAATTATTAACGGGTCATAAAAAGTCATAAACGATGGCAGCGTATACACCGTGTAACAAAACTCGATGTATAAGTGGGAACTAGTGAATTTACACAGTATTTGGAGTCAATTTTGCATTGTATTTTGATTTTTAGAGATATGTAAGTATACCTGTTTGGTTACCGGATTAGTTATCCGGTAGGTTATGGTTTTATGTGGGTGCCTGGAGAGAGAAATGAAAGGTACTTACAGTTTTATAGTACACATTTATTACACAGAATTTGGAAGCTAATACAATGAACTTAACTAATTAAACTACTGGTTAAAAATAAATTATGGAAAATAAAAGTGAATCTAGTTTGCCACAATTTGGCGGCAAGGAATGCTCAGCAAAATGACGTCCTGTCACGCAGAAGGTCAAAATATTTCTCTATGCTGTCCGAGCGTGTTCGGCGCCGCTCGGCTCCCGTCCGTTCGTTTCGCGTTGCCCGCGTGACGTCATATCTTCCGCCACAGATATAAAGAAATTCAATACTTGGTGGTTGTATACATATTATTTATGTACAGATAGTGGTGCCACGAGGGCCAACAAAGGCCAAGGGCCTACTGCTGTCCTGCATCAGAGACCCAAACCCGTGCATCTTCATGGAACCCAAGATACTGTACCGAGGAGCCGTGGAAGACGTTCCTTCTGGAGACTACACCTTGCCGCTGAGCAAAGCTGACATCTTACGGCAAGGTAAACTCTAGTGTCCTGTGCTTGCAGATGCGTTATAATTATTAATAGCAGGCTTCCTGCCTTTCTGTTCATAATCCTTTTGTTTTAATTCTGAGAATGTTGATTCCCACAGACTAAGAAATATAAATCTTCCCTTCTCAAAAGATCATTCAAAAAGGTATTCCAAGAGGTGTCCAAAATGACTTACAAACGCTCTTTTAGGAAATGCCGTGACGATGATTGGTTGGGGTACACAAGTTCAAGTGTTGCAGCACGTAGCCGATTTGGCTGCTGAACAGTTGGGAGTAAGCTGTGAGGTTATTGACCTGGTTACCATCCTCCCTTGGGACGTGGAAACAGTCTGTAATGTGAGTATTTTACTTTAATAGTCGAGCTCAAATTCTGATATTTGGTGTTTTGAATTTTGTTCATTACGTTCTTGAAAAATACGAGGTTTATGTTTATCAACGAATAAAATATTGTTTCTTTAGTAAACCGATCTTTCACAGAAACAGGCACTGTATTGCTAACCAAGATTGATGAAGGGTTAATCAGGAAGCGTTTGAGAGTATCCGTGTATTTAATGGCTTTTACATTTGGGTTGAATTTAGAGATTACAAAAATATTAATTTATGTTCTAGTCTGTAAAGAAAACTGGGCGGGTTCTGGTGGCACATGAAGCCCCTATTACTTGCGGTTTTGGCGCAGAAATGGCAGCTACTATTCAGGTAAGATTACTAACTAACCAAGTAAATTGATAAGGTGCACATGATGAAATTTGCATTAATCTAAACAACGCTACTTGGAGGCTGTTTGGTCTCCCATCGCCCACTAGCAATCTTGCTGCATGTCTAACTGTATCTATCCTGAAACAATGAAAGTTCTACTCTTTCCCTTCAACCTTTTAAAGACTATTGAAATATTTTTCAGCACAGCACATTTCTAGCAATTTTTCAAAGCTAATATAACAAATAAATATTAATAGGTGTTTAATAGATTCTGTAATAGAATCAAATGCTTTCATTGCCCTTGTCACTGTCTATAATATTGTCATAAACACATTCACCCCAACCAGCTCAAGAAACTGGCCGAAATTTACAGCGATAGGGGTATTTGTAATTATATCCCTTAAATCGTTAATTACAACTAACTCTTACCCAACCAGAGCTACCCCCAAGCCTTCTCGCCAACCCTGCCTAGAAATGACGCGCCCGCATTCTCGGCTGAGTCCAAAGTAAAAAGGGTGTTGGAAGGACTAATGAGTAGGGGAGATTGAGGGGGTATTTTTTTTTCCCAATCATCTTAATATATGTCCTACACTTTACAGAACGAATGCTTTCTTCACCTGGAGGCTCCGGTCCAGAGGGTAGCAGGCTGGGACACTCCCTTCCCCAACGTGTTTGAGCCGTTCTACCTACCAGACACGTGGCGCTGCCTGGAGGCTGTCCGATCCCTCATCTCCTACTAGAGATTGGTGCATATCCATTCCTGCCGTACATAAAATATGTTCATATTTTTAAAAAATACCAAAAGAGAAAATACTGAAATGCACCGACAAAAAAGTATTTTTTTAAAAATAAATTTTCTTTAAATTTGAATTCTTATAAAGAAGTCTATCATTCTGAACCAATCTTCGATCTTTTTTATGAACTAACAAATAAGTAAATATTGATTATTTTTCTTTAAAAAGCAATGAAATTATCAATTCGACTTCTAATCTACACTACATATTGTTAGGCTTCGTCATAGTTTTAAAAAATCTCAAAAAAAAAAATTATGTCGTAGTTTTGTTCACTCTCATCTCAAAGACAATAAGTACAATAATATTTTTTATTAACAAAGAAAGGTTAGTTTCCTGACGACTGCTAGTCTAATTTTACAAATAAAAAACATTTTATATGGGGTTTTGATTTTTGTGCTTTCGTCCTATGTTCATTTTTACATACCTACATATTTTGAAATACAAATTTCAAAATGCTTAAAAATTATTGATTTCAATTATATATTAAAAGTAACAGAATCATTTTTGGTATATAAGTTTAAAGTCGTTAAATAAAAAAAATATTTAGGACAATATTTTAAATTCAATATCATTGATTATGGTATCATAGTTCAAAACTTTGGAAAAGTATAAGTTATTTATGTTTTTACCGAGAAATCACTAATTTTACGAATAAAACTGTGTTTTAAAAGCCATAAAGCAAGATTGCCCCATAACGTTTCTTTGAAAACTTTCCGTATATTTCACTGGCTTTTAATAACATGAGAGGGAAATTGGTTTCAATATACAATAAATATAATTTTTTGTTATATACATTTGACTTTTATTTAACTGTATCCCATCGCGAAATACTTACTAATAACAGTACAATAATTAAAATTAAAATCTTTTTCTAGGATTTAAAATTAGTACATATTTAAGTTTAATTGAGTGAGGAAGAAATAAATTCAACTATCGGTGAATTACAAAATAATCATCTGCTCTCCTACTGAAAAACTTAAAAAATGATATTTCATTTCCTCCCAAAATCAATACAGTTTTTTACCCCTTTTGGAGACACCTTTAATAGTTGTAGAACCCAAGGTATCTAATATCACAACCTGGTTATTTAATTTACATTACAAAAAAATGATCTTAGCCTCTTATAGCTGCCATCAACTTAACTTGCATTAGGTAAATTGGGTATCGTTAACATTACGAGTATATTACTGACAAAATAGTATTGTTTGTGACAGCTAATAATAAAAAAATAATTCTATCAATGTCCACTGTCAATAACAGTTATCACAATACATAACGAATAAATTTCGTGCCGTATGTTATGAACGCTAAGAAATGCAAGTATTCTCGTAAAATCCACCGGAAAATTGACGAGAGGTTCCGCGTTTTTCCTCGTGGCGGCGCTAAAGTAGGAATTTGATATCTTTGCGGGTACAAGCATATAGCGCGGTGTATAGTATACCATTTGTATTTAGTATCAAGCCAGCATTGGCGAGCTACGGACGTGCGTCACGAATTTCCCGGTCTAGTGTTGTGCCCCGCGACCACCTGCGGAGCCCCGCGGCCCCCGCACCCCCCCGAGACCCCTAGGAGCACCCACATAAGAACAACACCCATGTACGTTAATTTCATCAAAACATATGGTGACGTCAAAACTTAATCCCCGACGTAATTTTGTAAATATTATTTTGTAATATTACGCTAAAGGGGTTTTTAAAGCATCCCCCGAGAAGGTCCTGCGCCCCTTTGCCGATTTGGGGCCCTGGGGCAGCCGCCCCCTGCCGGCATATGGTAGGAGCATTCGCGTATAAGGGCGCGCGCGTGTGTGCACAATTTACAGCATAGTAAATAAAAACATTATTTTACATTAAATTCGCGTCATCAACGTGCGAAAAGCTGTTAAAATTGAATAAAAGTTAAGACTTTTTAATATAAAGGTCACTTCTTATAATCAGCAATTTTCAGCTTTATATACTTTTCGTTACCAGGAAATGCATTTAGTTTTACTTATTTTAAAAGGAAATGTCTTTATTCCTGTTAGGTTTTATAGGATTAACAAGTCCAGCTTCTTTCAGTCAGAAGACTAACGTAGTTGATCGATACAAGGCTAGTAAGGCTATGTATTTGTATATACAACGTAGTAATAACACACTTCTTTACTGGGAAGCCTATGTATATACATTTCTCTGCTGAAATACGCAGTAAAAGCCGAGTTACAATATGTTTAGATACAAAGAGGAGAATCAGTATCACCAGAGATAATATTATCACATAGATACAAAAAACATTGTGCATAAAAAACAATAATATATATGATTTTTTTATCACGAAAAATAAAAAAAATATCAGGCGAACCTCCTTCCAAGTAAGTATACACTCCCTTTTATTTTTTAAACATCCTAAGTGGGTACCAGATGTTTCTCTTTGCTCACATATTGACAGCGAAAACTTCCATATGTTTAAAGATACAACTAATTAGTCATGTAATTGAATAGTGCGGATAATTATATTAAATGAAATGCGAATAGTTATACCTTATTACAAATTTCAATGGCATGTTCGTGAGACGGACAATGCAAACTAACTATTATAAACATATAAGTACTATTATTATTAAATATTTTCTAAATTGACTGAGTTCAAATTGATATTTTAAACTGATGAAACTAAGTTCAATGACTTGCATAAAGTAAAAAATGAACTTATTTAATTTTTGTAAATCGCGGCATTAAGCGTAGAACCCGCGGAAATTACTCGAGTTCTTCTAGCTACGTGACTGTGCGATGTAATTGAACGAATCGTTAGTAGAAGTTCAATATTTTATTATGCAAACTTACTAAAGCAAAACTTTTAATAAAAACAATGTCTTGACTCAGTTTCAAGCAAACCTGGATTAATGTTTCTACGTCCACGTGTAGTACCTACATATTTATTTTATATCAATACATTTAATTTTAAAGCATTATATGGTAGCAAAGTGATATTTCTACAGGTTTTCTTTATATCGTACATATTCGCAATGCGTCAACATTGTTTTACCGATTCTTTTTATAATTATATTGGGCAATATGTTTCTAATAATATTATTCAGAAATTTTCCGATGCAAGTTTTTCTTGCCGTTTCAATATGAATTTTCGTTAATTACCTACTACTACTTTCTCTATCCGCACCCAATGGTGCATAGGGCACTGTATCGGTACACCAAGTGCAATGTATCTTGAAAAACACTGTAGGTACACTTAGGAGCACTTTTAAAATCAGTCGGTACATGAATATGTAATTATTATCAATAATATTATGTATTACATAAATACATAATATATTATTAAGGCGATTATTGCGTTATTTATGAGAGAAAGCGAGAAAAGAACAACGAAGAAGAAGAAAAGTGGATTACCGGGGTGCATTTCAATAATTAAAATAAAATGAACTCATGTCGGAAGAAACGGAGGCTACAGAAACATTAAGCAATAAAAAATATTAGAAATATTGGGAGAGCAATTATTGTGAAAGAAAAAAAAATTTTTTACTATACTCCAACGAAGCAATGTTTTCAGCAACCTCACTCCAACTTCGGCTTGATTTCAAGTATCATCATCTTTAATTGTGGAGCATATGGATTCCATAAATTGCTTCTAAGCCTAGCCATCCGATGAGTCAGATCCGTGTCCTGTAGCTTTGACGGTTTGTTAGCAGTGACCAGACTAGAAGCAGAAGCCCTATAAGCTTATAACTTAGACCTCAAAATACCAAGTAAGATTCTACATAAATCCGATTCCACGACGTTAACTTGTCACCAAGCCTATAGTTTTGCTGTCCGCTTTAAAAATAAAACGACGTATACTGTCACATGTCCAACATTAAGTTTGTATAAAAATGAATGTACAGTTGTACACTACATCAATTGTATGTACGAGCATTTAGGTATACAAACCGAGACAATTCTCGGAATTGTTAATGATTTGCTTATCAGACAACGTAACGTATAATTGCATACTACATTATAGTATTGTATTTGAGCTTAGTATTGTACTTATTAGCACGGAAAGTCAGTAAAATCGCAAGTTATTCAAATATTAGTATTTAGTAAACTGCGAACATATTGCGAACTAGTTATCTAATTGAATATTTAAGACTTGTTTTGGGAGTAGACGTTTAAATAAAATATACAAAAATGCGTATTCCTCTTTTTTTTGATTTGAGCAAATTATTGAACACAAGAAACTTATTTCAATCAGTGTAAAAATAATACTACTTTTGTTTTTCTATCAAAAAAGAATAATTATTATTTTAGCAAAAGTTGCCCTTAATACCTATAAATCTTTAATTTAGCTACCCTCTGATGGAACATTTTTATGGCAAAATTTAGATTTAATCAACGAACTCTAAATTTGCTCATTTATTATATTTAATGATTTTTTGCATTAAACTCTTTACTTCTCAAATATAATTTATAAATATTTTTTAAGAAGTTAAATTTATTTCAGAAATACTCTTCGCTGTTTTTAATAATTTTTTTTACTACGAAAAATAGTATTTATAAATCGGTACTGAAAACATTATTTTGGCAATTGTAACAAATAATAAAGCTACTACCTACAAGCTTAGATGTGAATTCAATAAAATGTAAATTATTATTATTTGGAATGTAATTTTTTGTAATTTAAATAAATACAATTTTAAAAAAACATTATTTTTAATATAAGCAACCGGTTGTATGTGATGTTAAATGCTTCCGGTTGCAAATAGACAATAATTTGTTTATATACATGTAAACTAAGTTACCATTCCGACTTTTCAAATGTCGACGTTCAAGTACTAGTACCTACTTGTTGTACTCGCTCATGCCATATCTTCCTCTGCTTTCCTCGACTTCTACACCCAGCCGCACACATATTATAACTTTATTCAGTTCTTTCATCATTCATTCGCTCCACATGACCGAACTATTTAGGTTTATTATATTAGCCACCTTAAACATAACCTATTAATTCGATTTAAAATAGTCACTTCATCATCAATTATTTTGTAAGTAGTGAATATTTATTAGGTAGGTACTTGATTATGTTTAAAAAAATGCGTCAGCTACTAAGGTGAAATTAGCTGATTCTTAGGCCTAAATTTTTTATCAAAATATTCGATGACAAATGTAAAAAATGTTGCTTATAGTTTGAAGCCTTTATTTTCTTATTATTTTATAAATGTCAATGCACTCTGTGCTTACTATTTTAGATAATAATAAGATAAAGGTATAGTGAAGTCTAAGTAAGTAAAAATTAAAGTGGATTTTCTTTTTTCCTTACTCTGTTTTACCATTTACCATGCGGAGCGGTGTAGTTTCCCAAATGAATTTATTTCCGTTGGGTTTTCACGACTGATGCGGGCCCATCATGGGTAAAATCCAGTATTTGGATTTGAACACATTTTAGATATTGACCAGATGCGTGTTTGTATCGTCTTATGTTTTTAAGAATTTATAAAATAAAATAATGCAAACATGCGTAGCTCAATCACAGATAACTATCGACGTAGTTAAAAACGTGCTAATCACGTGCTAACGCTAACGATTTGAGCGATCACAATGACATACCGTTCAATACCGCGATCGCCGAGCCGAGCATTGACGATCTGAGCCGAGCGGAGCCGATCTACGCGATATCGCGGCCGTACGTCAAACGTCAAATCATCGCGCTTGTCGGATTTTTTATTATGTCGACTGCTTTTCTCAATATTTGGCTTGCCGAAAACCGGCTAAATGCAATACGGCACTCGAGAAAGATTGAATGAAGATATATGTGCGAATAAGATATATCTCGGGAAATGGCTCGCGACTAGAAGCGCTCGGTTAATAATCCCGATCGATAACTTTTAACGCGTGTTCCATTGTGATCGCGAAAACGTAAAACATCCATGGGTAAGAAATCGTTATCACGTCGCTTATTACCGAGTCGGTAGTGATCTGTGATCGAGCAACTGGTCGATATCTAAAATGTGTGAAAAACTCATTGCTCTTATGTTAAATTCCAGGGAGAAAATCGAGAAATACGTTTGTATGGGAAGCGGCCGCGAGTCACGTGGTGGAGTATGCTCTTAAATTGCCAATTTATAAATATTTTTTGTTCCAGAACTCCTGTGTGTAGTTAGCAGCTAGTTATCAGTGAAGTGAAGTGTTCTCCTGATCGTCATGGACGAGAAGGCCTGGGACGGCAGCTCATCATCTTCAGGGTCCGTCTCCAGCGAGGACTGCCCGGTGGTGAGCGCCAATGAGCCCGTGGCTTACTATGACGTCATACCCCCCCGAGGGCGCAGCCCCCGCGCCCCCCGCCCCGCTCGCCCGCCGCAAGGGAAATTGGAATCGGAGTACCAGTACGGGAAGGTAAGAGTTTTTTTTTTTACGTTTTTTGGTATTTTACGTTGGAACGTTATTTCCAAATATGACAGCATTGAAAACATTACATACTAAAAAAATATTGAAATTTTAATGTGAATATAGTATGCAAAATTAGGTGCGGATGAAAAAAAAAGTAGTAATAGATTTCTCGATTGGCGTCAGAAAGTTAAGATTTTTATGTATATTTAAAAATGCACTTGCAATCATAAGAATTTACGACAATTATATCAACCTCTCGAAATATTTAAATTTTAGGGCTTCTTTTAGATGATCTTAAATAACTGTACCAGAAAGTAGGAAACTAGTTGTGGTGAAGTGAGATTCGAACCTATGCTATATAAGGATTCTAAACGGAAGCTAGACCCGGTTTTGTTAAGTTCCTAATTTGCTGTGATATATTTCGCCATTACTAATGCATGCGAATAAATAAACAATTTACTCGCATTAAGAAAATATTATGCCAGTGGTTATGATTAATTAGCCCTTACTGAGTTGCCCCGTTCTGAGGAGAAATTTTACAAGAGTTTTTTTTCATTCTCATTATTTACGTAAAGCGAATGCAATGTTTTAAATTAATTCGGTGCTAATTTTATAATAATGTGAAGCAAAGTAAATTTTTCATGAACTGTTTGGTCGCATAATTTTATTTATCTCCATAATCCAATTTTAAACAGCTTTTTTGGTTAGTTTATCTTGCTTCAATGCTTTGATGGCACGTAAGCACCACGCATTCTCATGGCACTTACGATCCTTGTATATTCTCTTTGCGTCAGAGCTGCGGGACGTGGACTTGACTTGGGAGGATGCACGGGAGCTGGCGGCCGATCGCTTGGGCTGGAGGCAGTTTGTGGAATCCATATGCTCCACATAGGGAGCGGATATGGTATGATGATGATGATGATATTCTCTAAAACGTTTCGTATTCGTCGCGATGTGATATAAGCAGCCTAATCTCTATTGCGACACAATAACTATCATAAATACGGTCAATTTGTTTAATTTTTCCTTGCCTACGTCAAGTTGGTAGAAAATGACGTCGGTTGTATGTAGCCCTATTCAATAAACGTCACGATGGTAGGTACTGCCTACCTATCAATGTGTTTATATTATGACGCGTGGGTGTAGAGACGTCACGGTGTGCCCCCCTCCCCCCCTCCCCCCTCCCTACGTTTGGTCCTACGTACATTATTATGGGTAGGTGCAATCTTATCAGAAATAAATGAAAAACTGTTGCTATGGCTATCTAATACTTATATTATGTGCATAGAAAATTATATGAAGGATGTTACTTTTAATGCATTAAAACTAACTAACTAATAACTAACCATCACGCCATTTCCCGGAAGGGACAGGCAGAGAGGATAGAACGCCACACCACTCTGTCCTGGCACACTTCTCTTGCTTCCTCCACATTCATACATCTTCTCATGCACGCACGTCGATTATTCCGACTTCTTACATGCCCACTTTCAAGCACTTGTTTTACTTGATCGTGCCATGTCTTTCTCGGCCTTCCTCGATTTCTACATCCAGGCACAGTCGCATCATATATTTTTTTAGCCGTTCTTTCATCATCCATTTGCTCTACGTGACCGAACCATCGTAAAAGACCTTTCTTAATTTTTTCGATAATGCTTATTGCACTCTGCTCTAATTTCGACATTTGTACACCTATCATACATAGTCTTACCCCACATTCGCCTGAGAGATCGCATTTCAACTGTATTCAATTTACTTTCGTCCTTCTTTTTCCAACACCACGCTTCAGTATTATACATAAGGGTTGGTACCAGAACTCCTTTAAGCACTTATAGACACGACCGACTTAACGCTAACCGAAACGCTAACCACACCACACCACAAAACGTTGTATAAATGATTAATAAATAAGTGATAACTAATCAATTGAACAGAGTTCTGTTCCACCGACACCTTTTCCTGTACATTTAATGTACACAAGTAACGAAAGTACATTTGGAGGACGAGTGCGGCGAAACCTTAAAAATGCCTTACGCATTTTTCTTATTACATTTAATTTTTCTTTCTACTTATTTCACCCTGTAATACACTTTTACACCCGTTTCTAGACAGGTACAGATAAAATCGACATGCGTAGTGAAGCATGTGTCTAATCTGCATGTCGATTATATATTTTTGTAAATCTACTATGGTGAAGGTGTGTAGTGGTATTTGCATGTTGGTGTAGTGTTGTTGTCCTGACGAAGAGACGGGTTACGTCTCGAAACCGGTAGACAGAAAAGTCGGTGAGTGGTTTTCTTCAAATTTTTATTATCTCCTCGGAGGTCGAAATATTTCACGACAGAGTCTATATTTTAACGAAAGCACTTTTTAAGTCGTAATTATTTACGGTTTGTCCCATATAATATGTATATTAAATTACTGCATTATTAATGCGTTGGGTTTACCTATAATCCTAAGATCGGGACTAAATAAATAAAATTAAATTAAAATCACAGTTTATTAAGAAAATTGTTTAAAAGAAGGTAGCAGGCTTTACGAATGAACTAAAAGGATTATAACAATTATAGCGATCACCAGTATTATATTAGCATGTATATACAGGAAATTACGAGGCCGAAACAAGCGATTGCTGACTTTGTATAGACGATTTGGGTTCAATCAGCTATAAATATGTATAAAAAAATAGAAAATCGGTTTTAATGAGATTTTTTTTACTGTTTTACGTAAAATGAAATGCTAATGATGTTTTTGTTTTTATTTTAATAATAATGTTTTGTTAAAGAAACACGTGTAGCGTCAGCTACACCTGCTGATTTAAATTTTAATATTAACTCTCTATAAGATATTATTTATAATTTGTTGAAATTGATAAAAAAATTAAAAAACATATAGTAAATTAAATTATAAATAAACTATAGAAACGCTTTGCCGTAACAATACATGGTAAAAACGTAGGGTTTTGGTTTTAAAATCGCAGATAAATCTTAATAAGGTTACCATAACATGATTCAGGATCTTTCAGTTTTTTCAGAACGCCTTTATTTCCATCTAATAATTAACTGAATAAATTATAACTTTTTTAAATAACCAATCATATCGCACGTCTAATTCTCTTATTATAATAAATAAAGCCACGGATTAGAATCTCCTCAAATCCCATTCCAACTCTTTATGTTTCTTCATACTAGCACAGATATTCCCAACTATTAAAAAAATCGGGGGTTCGATTCCCGTAGGGGGTTACCATGAAATATTGATTTACATATGATTTTCATATTAATTTTTCCTTTAACCCTAAGATGCCTTCGGGTAAATGATCAAGATACACTGCACTTGGTGTACCAATGCAGTGCCCTATTCACCATTGGGTGCAGATAAGGGAATGTAGTACTAGTAGTAGGTAGTATTTAAAAAATACTCCGATGTCGAAATATTTGGGTGATGTACCCATAGAATAAATGAATTATTTTATAATAAAGAAAATCGATTCATACACAATAATATAATTATTTTTGCAGTATAACATGTCTTAAGTTTTTAAAAATAATTGTAGTGTTTGCTGCTTGCAAAATAGCTCAATATTGCTAGCTGTGCAAAGTGCAGTTCAATACCTCCATTAGCAACAAGGTAATCGACCAATTGTTATGTGGAATTTACCCTGTTTGCAAAGTTTTCCATCCACTCAGGTATGTTAGTTGCTCTTCGACAGCACTTCCCAAGTGATGGGTCGCGGGTCCTACACATGATAAAAAGTTTTATTTCTAACTAATTAACTAACTAACCATCACGCCAGTTCGTTGAAGGGGTAAGCAGAGAGGATAGAATGCCACATCACTCTATCCTGGCACACTTCCCTTGCTTTCTTTACATTCAATCATCTTCTCATGCACGTCGATTATTCCAACTGTTTACATGACTACTTTAGTGTTTTTTGTACTTCATCTTGCCATGTCTTTCTCGGCCGTCCTCGAATTCTACATTCAGGCGTACTCGCACCGTAAATCCATTTAGCCGTTCTTTCATCATTCATTCGCTCCACGTGACCGAACCGTCGTAAAAGACCTTTCTTAATTTTGTCGATAATGCTTATCTCAGCCTTGCATTCTGCTCTAATTTTGACATTGGGGCACCTATCTTCCATGGTTTTGTTTCACACATTCGCCTAAGAGATCGTATTACAACAGCATTCAATCCACTTTCGTCCTTTTTTTCCAACTCCGTCGTTCATTTCGTCGGTTTATTTCTAAATATAAGAAATTTATGATAGTAATAGTAATAGATCCTCAACTAACACAAAAATATATATTTCTAAAACCACTTCAACAGGCCATGTTATATAATAACAGAATTACATCACAAACAACCAAATTGGAGAAAAAACACTTTTAATTTTTGTGTTCTCGCCGGAAATCGATCCCAGAACCTCCGTATCATGAATTCTGCGTCTTATCCATTACGCTACGGAGACCTCGTAATTTATTTAAAGTAAATTGAGGATAGGTAGAGTAATTACGACTTATGGAATTAAACTCAAAAGACGTCAACTAAACAACAAAACGAAAGGAAATCTTGAATTTTTTTCACGGGAAATTAAAATAAAGTCATATTATAGACTTTTCATATGAGTATCTACCGCATTAAAAATTTTCGTTAAAAATTCAAAGACTTTAATTTGAGATTACGCAGACGTTTTTGTAAAGTAATTTTTAATAGAGCATTTATTTAAAGATAATGTGATTAATAATTTGGCTTTTTTATACATATTTAAATACTTTGAGAAACAGGTTTATTCTCTGGTGTCTAGTATACTCTCGATTATTCAATAACGAGTGTTCTATCTTAATTTACAAGAACTTCTATAGAACA
Organism: Micrasema minimum; assembly: GCA_022494985.1. Taxonomy (NCBI): domain Eukaryota; kingdom Metazoa; phylum Arthropoda; class Insecta; order Trichoptera; family Brachycentridae; genus Micrasema; species Micrasema minimum. The sequence continues at coordinate 46,097 of JAGVSP010001544.1, forward strand.
TCTCGTGTTTTGAGTTAACACTATTAAAACTTCGTGTGGGGTTTAATCTACTCAGAAATAATTCAGTGAAGTTAATTTTTCATTTGTGTTTCCGCATTCTTTGGAAGCCACATTGAAAAGTTTGTTCTTTGGAGAATTTCTATGAGGATTACTCGGGTGCCAAGATCGTTAATATGCTATATTATTTAAACACTAAGATTTTAAAACCTAAAACCTGAAAAAAGCAGCTATAATTAAAAAATACTAAAATATTTAAACATTGCAGGTGTGTAACACTGACCGGTAACAAAATTTTAACTAACTATCTAACTAACCATCATGCCAGTAGGCAGAGAGGATAGAACGCCATACCACTCTGTCCTGACATACTTTCTTTGCTTCCTCTACATTTATACATCTTCTCATGCACATACGCCGATTATTCCGACTTTTCACATGTCCACTTTCAAGTACTTGGTCATGCCATTTCTTTTTCGGCCTCATTATTTAATCTATTTAACCTCTTTGAATACGACTTAATTAATAATCTAAGTTCGTAAGTTTTTATGGCCTTCAGAATACAGATTATGTTTTACTGGGTTATTATGCCGTGTTTTTGGGCTTTGTGTTGCGGTCGTTTCGGAACACATTGCAGTGTCCATCTTCGGGGCTCAGACTTAGTTCATACTTTACAAATATTTACTATTTACCCATAAATATGTAGGTTTATGGAATTTCGCATATTTTATCATTTATCTAGCCCTGTAGGCCCAATGATACAGGAAAAACATCACATCACACTCGGGCCTTATTTTTGATCTCACAAGAAAAAAGAGATTAAAAAAGAGGTGTTTCTTTATAACAAATTCCTTTATTACTATGTTTATATTTATTTATTTATTTTTTAAGCTTTCTATACAATGGCGGATTTATTGCTTAAAAGCAATATCTTCCAACCAATCAGAAACAGAGTGGTGTGTTGAATTTATAGATACATTATGACATAATACATTGTATTAAATACATTTTACGAAAGTTACTTGAGATCTATTTCCTGTTTTTTTTTCAATTATTGAATTTTGATCATATTTATATTTTTAAATACCATAGCTTTTATTTTTAAAATAAACACATCATACATTGTATAACAGTTTACAGTACAGATAAATAAGAAACATAATTTATATAATAATAAGCTTACTTCACCTAAAAGAGAAGAACTCGTGGTTAAGCGGAGGAGCATTTAAAAATTATTTGCTTTTTTGTATTACAACATATATAATGATTTTTATTTTTGGTAAACATTTTTAATGAAAAATGTATTTATGATTAAAAATCTTATGAAAGTAGTTTGTTATTGATTACTTTCAGTAGAAACGTTTTCATTAGGTATACTTTCAGGGTTGCTTCGTTTGTAAAACGTACCTACATCATATTTATGTAAATTGAAGCCTTACTTTCCTTATTTACTGTTATGGATTGTTTGACTATGTACTAGTATTATGTACAAAAGCATCTCGGTAAGTCCTATCCGTATTGTCATATAATATGTAGATATTTGTATCCAAATCAAAGACACTACACTTACTACATATTTATATAGTGGTATATTAAGCTATTTTTTATATATTCTTTATTAATGGGAAACAAATTATAAAGCAATCAATTTAACCAATAAAACATTAGAAATTATCCACAAATTAAAAAATCAGTTATGTTCAGAGTACTGTTAATGTTAGGATAAGAATAGTTAAAGTGCGCTGTAAATGAATGAGTCTTTGTATCATAGTATTAAAATCTATGTTTGATTGTTGTCAACTAACAAATTTAATTAGTATACGAGTGCCTGGTCGAGTTACCCGTAGTAATGCACTATTTTACTGTAGCCAATCATCGACCAATTACAGTGCTAACTCACTGATACGAAGAATGCACGCGCACTGGCTAACAAGTACACTAACAATATTATGTTTTCAACACAAATCTAGTGCATTTTAGGGAACAGTGTCTGGATGCCATCTCTGGCGATAATGAATAGCCACCTACTGTGTCATTTAAAAATGTCGATGTAAAAGCCCTATAGGCGTAAAAACAATAAAATAAATAAATACTAATATGTACACCTGAATAAATATATTAAAAATAAAAAAAATCATCCTTTTTCTAAAGACAAATTGTACTCGCACCATTGATTGTAGTAATTTTTAGTCACTCCAAAAATTACATCAGAGCTCTCAGCTATCTTAAAACTAATCATTATACTTAATTGAAATCATGTTAAAACATCTTCGTATACAATTAAAAATTATCTACATGGGCGTGTTTCTGTATAATCCAATAAAAGTAGTCCAGTTATTTGCTTAGGCTGTAAAATGCAACAAAAAACAACAAAGTAAGCCAGAATATAGAAATATTTAACAGGTTCTTGCTAAACGGCACAATATTATAACATGCTAGTAATATGGAGCAGACAGCGAAATGTATACAATTCTCATTTTGTTTTGTAAGGCAAACCGCTTTTATGTGACTTGTCTGCCCTAGTCCCGTCTACTTAGCTATATATTATACATAGTCGTACTTAATAATTATGATATTACCCAGACAAGTAAGCATAACTACATAATACATAGGTATAATATATTAGTCAACCAATAGTCAAAGTTGCTGCGTTTATTTATTTATATTTTAATGTTGTGCACACAGTATGTTTGGTACAATGAACTAAGAATTTTTCAATTTGAGGTAACATATACAACATAACATCATTAACGTGGACAACACAATGTACAAGACAAATTTTTGAAGACGTGAAGTGAGCAAACAAGGTGGTTATGTTATGTCATGTGTATATTGTGTTGTTGTATGTGTGTGGAGTGTGGTGTATGTGTTGGGAAATCTGAATTTTTAAACGCAGGAGACGATAAGTAAAGAGAAAGAGGATACCGCCGTCCTGGCAGACCGTCGATGACCATCCTACGGATGTATTCGGCGGAGCTGATGGATGCGGGCCTGACGTGGGAGGAGGCGAGAGAGCTAGCTGGTGACAGGGTCCACATGCTCCACATAGGAGCGAACGTGGCGAAAGAAGAAGAATAAGAAGACGATAAGTAGGTTAAAATAAGTTATAGTAATGCGCTACTCAACCTCCGCTTATAGCAGAGAGCCGAGTCGCTGAACGGATCCAAGTCGTGAACCCCCTCAAACTTTGAAAAACAAGTAACTGCTCTTAATAAACACACTATAAACACTACTCTTTGGATATTTATTTATTCAATTAAAAAATATTACAAAATAAATTCACTTTACGGCCTAGCTAGGTATTCATTAACCAGTTTTAAGGGCTAAGGTCATTTTAATGGTCTTTTTAATGGCTAAGGTAATTATCATCATTCCATATCCGTTCCCTATGTGGAGCATATGTATTCCAGAAATTTCCACGCCCACGTCCCGTAGTTCTGGCGCAAACTGCAGATGAATTGTCGATAGGTACTGGTTTCTTGCCGATTTTATAATTGTAGATTTTCTGCAGTCATTCAGAAGCAATCTTGACTTTAAGTGAAAGATCATTTATAAACATTAAAATAATATTCTTATCGCGTTACGAATTGGATACACATACATTTTAAAATGCCTAGCAACAAAAGAGGAACGTTATCGTTTTTCTCATTTCAACTAACAAGAAATATTAAAACACGTATTGTTTAAAATAAAATGTAGATTCCGGTTGACAATTCGCAACTTGAATGGCGGCATTTATTGTTTTATTGATAAAGTGTTCATAAAATTAATATTCGGTAAAACATTTATTCAATCTCTTCTTTTTTTATATCTTTTTAAAATTTTACAATAAATTATAAATGTTCCTATCGTTTATCGCCATTACTTCATTGCTTATTCGTCATTTTTACGATAGTGATACAAATAACACCCACATAAACGTGTAATGTACCATATAAATTGTACTCGTACGTGTACAGAAAACAGTACAATAAATGGTAGTATCCCGTTTTTAAAGCTTTTATCATTATTATTTATAAATTTGTAACAACATTACATTAATGATGAGTAATAAATTACGGAGATAAGCAAAGTTCGGGTTTAATTTTTACGTTTATTAAAGAAAGAATAAGATACATATTTAAGATTGTTTAAGATAGGTAGTAAGTACTACTAATTTTAAGTTTAACAAATAAAAATAATGGTAATAGTAATTATAAAAGATAAATAAAGCAGCTTGCCTAGCAACTCAATTTTGTATTTAAAAAATAATGTTTTGAGATTAAGATATTCGATTGAACTTCAGACTGATTTTGTAAATAATATACGTACATTAACTCTGTATCAAAAGAGGCTAAATTGACAGAGCATAATGGAGTTCTGGTACCAACTACCAACCCTTATGTATGGAAGCGAAGTATGGAGTTGGAAAAATAAGAATGAAAGTAGATTGAATGCAGTTGAAATGCGATTTCTCAGGCGAGTGTGTGGTAAAACTATGTATGATAGGTGCACTAATGTTGAAAATTAGAGCAGAATGCAAGGCTCAGATAAGCATTATCGACAAAAATAAGAAAGGTCTTTTACGTTGGTTCGGTCATGTAGAGCGAATGGATGTTGAAAGAACGGCTAAAAAAATATAAGATGCGACTGTACCTGGATGTAGAAGTCGATGAAGGCCGAGAAAGACATGGCATGATCAAGTAAAACAAGTGCTTGAATGTGGGCATGTAAAAAGTCGGAATAATCGACGTGCGTGCATGAGAAGATGTATGAATGTGAAGGAAGCAAGATAAGTATGCCAGGACAGAGTGGTGTGGCGTTCTATCCTCTCTGCCTACCCCTTCGGGGAAATGGCGTGATGGTTAGTTAGTTAGTTACGTGCATACTACACTGTACACCTGAAGGTGATTTTTTAATAGACTTATATAATAAAAATATCTCCTCGTCCAGTCCGCCTCGTAGCATAGTGGTAGCGCATTTGGCTACCGTTCATGAGTTCGCGGGTTCGATTCAACATGAAATGTCTATTTACATGTGATTTTCATATCAATATTTCATGCGTGATACCTTGGACTGGTACTGAAGCGTAAGAGTGATCATCCTGCCTTCATGTAATAAAATGATCAAAGACACTGCACTTGGTGGACCAATGCAGTGCCCTATGCACCATTGTCGTGTATTTTTAAATTCCGTATTTTTTGTGTGAATATTTCTGTGGAAAAATAAAAAAAATAAAATTCAATAGATACCTCGTAGAAATATATTTAAAAACAGAGCTTATAAAAAAGGATTGATCGCAAACGGATACTTTAAAAGCACTCGTCTCCTAGGAGCACAAAAAGGGTCGTACTGAATATATAGTTGATGCGTAGAACCAGAGAAGTGGCTTTGTACTTTTTTTCTATTTTAGGCGCAACTTACACAAAACTTGAAACGAAATTAAAAGACGCATCCTATAATATTCCTTTTCGGCTTCTACTTCCAGGCAATTCTTGTGGTCAATTATTGTAGCACGTTAGTTCATACTACTATTTTAGCCACAGTCAATTCCTTGAGTTTTTGACCCTTTCACTTATTTTTGTCGTTTTTGCATGTACTCTGAATGGCTCACGCGGAGAGTTATTGCAGTCTGGGGGTAATCGTGGCCATACGGTGGGCTTATACACTACCTTTCGGACGGTGAGTGAGACTTGGCTTCACTGCACGGTTAGTCGTCAGGGATGACGTGCGGTGGACCTTCTAATAGGGGATAGTAATGTATGTTGGAGTGTCCCACCACATAAACTATGCCCCTCCCCGCAGGCCCGCCCACCAGCATGGGTAACTGTTAGAACAGGGGGGGTCCGGGTTATGGCAAAACTATGGGCTGGAGAGACGAGGAGTGTTTGGGAGGGTTGGGCAAAACTACATACGGCTGTTGGTGTCGAGGAGGAACTTTAGGTGGTTTAGTGGCGCGCGGCCGTACTGCGCCGGGTTTTTATGGGGTGGGGTATGTAGGGTACGTTTTGCGGGGGGCTTAAGAGCCGTGTTTTCGGTTGAAGGGGGAGGGGGGGGGGGGGTGTTTTGTAGTGTGGTGTCTTTTGTCTCAATTGATTTTATGAGGGTGTGGTAGGACTGCCACCTGAGGCAGCATTGCAGGTATTTGTTATACACTATTTTGTGTAATGATTATTTCAACTTCTGTGCGGCCTTAGGTTAATTTATAAGTCTGATAACCTTCACCAGTTGGCTTTGTCGGTTGCCACGCGGTTTGGTGTCCGCGGCCAACTGGGAGGGGTACTCGGGACGTTCATTCAGCGCTAAGCTTACGTTGTACGTAGCACGCAACGTCATACGCTCAACCTCCCGCCAGCGCAGTCCAGGTCCCGCCCCCGCTATCATGACCGAGAGGTATCGGCGCCGAGATGGGCGTTATGTTTGTTGTTTGCCTTTAGGGGGATTACCAACGGGGGTCGTCCAGATCTGGGCCAGTCAGGTACCGGATCCGTGGGGAACCCAAGATTCCTCGGGGAGCGGGGGGGGTCGATAACGGACCCGGTTCTTGGCTATATGGTCAGGAGTCTGGTTGGACTGGTTTGGTGGATTGTTTTGGGCTTTGGTTGTCTTTATGGGTCTTGTTGGGCAGGTATTTGGGATTGGTTTCGTTCTTTTGGGTTGGTGGGGTTGGGTTAAGTTTGGTAGGTGCGGGAAATTGGGGTTTGTACGGGTTGAGCAGGGGGGGCTTTGTGGGTGTATTCCTTAGTAGGGGGAGGGGTTTTGTCGTGTGCGTTATGGTATTGGGGGTGGCCTTGGAAAAATTTGGTGGTCGGGGGGGTTTTTTGCGGGCGCCGCCGGGGCGAGCGGGGGGGGGGTGCACAAGTGTGAGATGGGTTGGAGGATGCATGACGGGATAGTATGGCAGGGTTACCTACCGGGCTAACGTAATCAATATTTTGGACGTGGGTGTGGGCGGCACGCAGCGGGGTTGGAAGTAAGATGGGGTTGGATATCTGTAGGGGAGGAACCTGACAGGACTCCTTGGTCTGACCGATACACAGGTGTTGGGTTTTCCATATTTCGTATAGGCCTTTTCTCGGGGGTAGTTAAGGGTTGGGGGGGTGGAACCGGGTATGCAGTTAGTGTTTATATATTACCGGCAAACCCGTCACCCATGTCGAGACTTGTGCGCCGTTTTGTGGCTTAGCGGGTGTGTAGTGTTCGTAAGGTTAATTTTGAAAATACGGATTGGCCTGTACACTGGTTTACAGTTACCTGTTTTTCATGCGTTCCCATTTCACTGCGAAACGGAGGTCGTATTTTCGTCTCTTAGGTTGGGTCCGACACGTAGGGTGGACACTTTATAGGGTATTGTTTTGGAGAGAGGGGGTTGGGCTCCTCTTGGGCGTTGGTGTGATGGCAGGGTGGCGATCTTGGGGCTGGAGCGGTTTTTAGGTTTTTTCTTTTTTTTCATGCATGTGGGTATGGTGGGTGTGAGTTGTGGTGTCAAGAGGAAGCACCCGTCGAGAGATTTTATGCTGCCCTGGTGGTTGTTAGGTCGTCCTAACCGTGGCGCGTTTTTTTCTGAACAATCTGTGGGATGATGGGCGGTGGCTCTGGTCCCTATGACTTGGGGGCAGGTTCATTTTTTAAGGCGAGTGTGTGGGATGGCACAAGGTTTTGTTTGTGAGCTTCTTTGTTGCGGCGTCAATCGGTTTTTGTTCTGACGGCAACGTGGTGATGGGGGTTGTAATGACAGGATTTTTTCCTGGTGGTGGTAGGCAAGTGTTTGTATCCGTTTTGTTGAGTATTTAGGGAGGCCCGAGGGAGGGCAGTCGTGCGGGGAGTTTTATGTTGGGTGGGCGTGGGGTTGTCGGTTTTAGGCCGGTGGCGCCCTGGCTGAGGGGTTTTTCCAGGAGATTCGTAGTGGGGCCGCTCGAGCGGTAGGATATGATGTTGTTTGTGGACCGAGTGGCGTGTGGGGGGATGAGGGGAGGTACGGAATGGGCGGGGGTGGGATGGTACGAACACTAGAGCCAGAGGGAGAGGTATTCTGCGGGGATAAAAAGCGAATGCCCCCCAAGATTATTTTGGCCACAACTTGACGATAAGTCCGTCTGATGGGGTTCGTCTTGCCTTGACGAGCGGCGTTAGGGGGGGGGAGTGGGACAGACCTGTTTTTTTATCGGGCCGGGTATTTTGCTTGGGTATTATCTTGGTCCACGGTTTGCAGCTACCATGGCGGGGATTATGTGCGGATAGGGGGGGCCGGGGTATGAGGTCTGGGGATCAGGGGTTGGGCGGGGTAATGAGGCAGTAGGATGAGAATTTATGTTCAGTGATCTGGGTAGGGTAACCATGCCGGCGTTTGGGATTTTGCAATGGCTGATGAGGATGCTACGAGTATGACTCAGAAATGTGGGTCACGTCGCTGACTGGGCTGGAATCACAAGAAGTTAGGCACGACAGTGACCAGTGACTTGATGCCTGAACCGCAGGACAAAGCATGGGGCTGAGGTTCAGGAGTCGGGGTTGGCTGAATGGGACACTCGGTATTGAACGGGATTGCCTGGTTTCTAGGACACCAATATGAGGTAATAATTAAGGGGCATCCCTCGCCGTAGTGGTAGCGGGTTATCAATAGGGTGGAAATCTTGTGTTGGGGTACCCAACTGGTGACTTGGGCGGGGACTTGGGGGGGAGCGCCGCGGGTGTAGTGGGTCAGCCACGGGGTTACCAGCGATTGTGGGTTATTGACCGGGAGTGTGGTCTGTGTGCGTGTTTTTAGGGGGTTCCATGGTTGGACGCTGTAAGTTTGGGTAGGGAGGGTTAAATTACAAGGTGGGGTGGAGCGTTGGGATTCGGCCGGGCCGGCGGCGTTTTCTCGTTTTTATTTTGATGGGTAGTTTTTGGTGTGGGTTGGCTGGGGTTCCTGGAGTGAGAGATGGAGTATGATGGGGGTTAGGGGTCTCTTTCTTTTTGTATTGGTGCTTAATATTGGCGTTTTGTTGAGATTGTGCCGCTTGGCGAGTCGTACTAGGCATGGCTTCCGTCTATTGTTTAGATTGGGCAACGGGGTCAGTTGGGTCCGGTCTTCTGGGGTCGCGTCACGCTCCCCTGGCGTGGTTGGTCCACTTATAACCTCCCTGTTTATCGGAGCTTAAGTAGCTTTTTTTCTTGTGTTGTGCGAGTCCCACTGCGGCAGTTACACTTACGTTACCTCTCTATCGTCTGTTTTACACACAGAGTGGGTGTCCGTTTTTTCGTGCGGCGCCCCCCATTTACCCTTGGAACCACCCGAGCTTTTGGTACTTGCCGGAGGGTTGATTGGTTTTACTCTCGTGTTGGTTAGTAGGCACTTGTTTTCGAGTCGTTACGTTCTATTCGTCCGGTGAGTGCCTTGAGAGTTAGTGTAGTTGTTGTTGGTTTGGGGTCGGCCGGTTGCCGGTGTGTTGGGCGGACTGAGTCGGTGTAAATGGCACGGCGGGGACTGGAGTGAAGAGCAGGCACCGTACCCGGCGCGGGTAATGGGCCCCCTTCACAGGCCAAAAGGACCGCGGATCCCCTGGGTCGTCGGGTGGGTGGGTAGGGTAAGTGGTGTTGGGGGTGGGTTTGTGTAGGTTCTTCTTGGGGAGGGCGCTGGGGATCGGGTTTGCTATTTATGGTCTCTTGCGAGGTGTGTATGGGCTTGTTTGTGCACTCCCTCCTAGTGTGCGGTTTTGTTGTGGGGGTGTTTTTTTGTTTCAGGAGCGGAGAGTTTCGGTTTTCTTGTTTAAAGAGAGATTGGGTTTATTGGCGGATATAATTTTACGGCGGGAGGTTTGGATTTGGGCGGGGGCTCTCGGCGGCGGCTTGGGGTGGCCCTTTCGACTCACCAGTGCGCGTGCTGTTTCTGATACTTTATGACACTTACTACCGAACGACATCACCGAATAGGTACGGGGTATTGTTGAGGGAGCGCGTGGGTTTCTGTGTGGGTGGGTGGTCGGGAAATGGTATTGGCGGTTTTCCAGGGGCCTGACGATAGAGCACGGGTCCGCCGTGTGTTGGGGTTGGTAAATTGGAGGGGAGCTTGGGGTTGGGTCTAAAGGGGGGTGGGGCTGATGGCGAGATTGGGCGTGGGGAAGCCGTGGGGTTCCACGGGGGGGGGGGTGAGTCTTATGTTGTGGGGAGCTGTGCGTGGGGGCGGAGGGCGGGGTTCTGCATGTGGGGGTTCATTGAGCTTCAAGTGAAGGAAATCATTTAGGCACATCGGAATTGTGTAGGAGTGTGGGATCGTACATAGACGGGGGAGGGGGGGTGGGGCTCTGTGGTGGGCGGGGGCCAGATTGGTCGTTTAAAGAATAGGGGTAGCCAATACAAGGGGTATGTTTAGGGATGTTTTAGTGTATGCGTGGTTTGTTGTCTTATCGGTGTTTATTATTGTGGGGTTCTTATTGGATGGGATGGATGTGTTTAGGGATCGGAGGTGGGTCCCCGGAACCCAAGACAGCCCCAGTTGGGGGCTGTGTTATGGTGATGGGGAGCTGTCTTGTTTCAGTATTGGTGATCATAGTACCAAAGACATCGTTAGGTTGTGCGGTGCCCCTTCGACGTTTGCTAATCTGCTGGAAGAGGAACACAGATGCCTACACTTAGTGTGTAGGCACATACGGGACGCGCCCTGATTACTGGGGATGCGGCTGTCTATCCAGGCCCATCTACCACCAGTGGGCGCCCCACACGTACAGGGTACCGGATGACAGGACCGTGTGACGTCTAAAGGCAGACGGGACCAAGGTTTTTATTCCAGGCTGTATGGGGGTTGATGAGGCCAATGGCGGCAGCTCAGGTGTTCTTGCCACACGGCTCCCCATCTGCATCGGGGGGTACTGAACATACTGACGGGCGCGTTGTGGACATGTAAGGGCGTGAGAACTCTGGGACCCCCCCCAAGAGGGGGAATCCACCTTGCGCCCCCCACCGGGGGGGGATCTGGCCGGTCACGAAGCAGGATCGTGCTATGATGCGGGTGGGGTGAGTTTTATGGTGGTATTCGGTTGTTCTCGATCCTATTTAGCATATTTTAGGCATTCACTCCGTGTTTGTTATGCACCTCGCGGTGGTGGCCGCTGGTTTAGCACTAGTCCGGGTGGTTGCCATCGTGGCTCCCTCTTATTGGCCCAGTAGCCGGTTTGGGCGGTGCCCTTTCGATGTGTTGACGGCATTTTCTGCGTTTATATGTCAATGTTGGCTGGGGGACGGAAGAACGTGATATCGGGGGCTTTGGTGGCGCGGTTTGTGGTGGGTTTGGGTGGTTACGGCTGTCTTGTGGGGTACCGAGGGGGAGCACTCTAAAGTGTGTATAGGTGGGGTGGGCGAGGCGGCATATGATCGGGGGTTTATTTTCTTCAAGGTAAGATAGTGTGGGAGTGCAGTTGCGTGAGTGGGGGCTTTGTAGATGTCAACGTGTGTTGGTTATTGTTTTGCTCGGGGTTTTGTTTTGGTTGGGGGTTTGAGATGTGTGGGGGGGTGTGGCCCTCGGGGGAGTGCTGGTCACGGTATTCTTTCTTTGGGGGTTGTTTAGAGTGGGTTCTGGTGCATTTGTCACATCGGGTGTCATTCTATGGGGGGCTAACGGGCTTAACTGCTGTTGGGTAGGGTGGATTCTCGTCGTGCGGCTGTTGAAGTTGATTTTGTTTTGGTCATGGTGTACTGGGTAATTAGGTGACCCTGGTGTTCTGGGATCTGGTGGTGAGGATGTTGCCGGTTTTTGCGGGGGGGATTTATGCGATACGGGTGTTGACATACTAATCCGGCGTTTATTGAGATTGGTGTGGTGGTTTTTTTCTCTGTGGTGTTGGGATTACATCTCGGTCTATTTTTGCCACTTTGTTTTCGTTTGCGCCCAACCTGGTTGTGCTTGTGGATCGGGGCGGGGTGGGTGCGTTACGACTTCTGAGCTCTGTGGGGCACGGCGATGGTGGGAAGAGGAAGTTGGTGATGTGTGATTGGTATCGGGTAGTTTAGGCGCTATACGTGGGTGATTTTTTTCTTGTTTCGCATTTTTTAGGCGGTATTATTATTACAATTATGAATTTAATCTCAATTCCAAATTCTCCTCCTACCCCATCACTACCAACCCAACATCAAATATGTTCCACACACAACTTTCATAATACGTCCCCCCCCCAGCCCCATTTATAATTAATAATTACATAACCAATGATTCGAGTTGTAACTAAGTGCATGAATCGTCCCATATGCATGTTTATTCAGACTAATATTCATTCAGTATTTTCACTCATAGGGTATTCGATTCCATAGAGAAGTTAGTTTGAATGTCAATTGAAACTCTGTAAGTTCCGCGTTCCATGTGACGTCACAGGAGCAGGGGTGGGTAAACGAATTCTCTCTGACCCTCGATCGAATTTTTACTCCCAAACTCAATTCTCTCAACCACTAACTATAATAAACACACATTCGCCTGAGAGATCGCATTTTAAACAGCATTCAGTCTACCAAGGGTTGGTACAGAACTCCATATAGGTATATCATTACTGGTAAAAATATCATATATAGGTACTGTTAAAATATTCAGTACCAGTCCAAGTAGCACTGCCAATTTTGCTTTCTTTCGATAAGTCCTTATTTGCCACTATCGATTTTCAAGGCACCTAACTCTGTTTCCGGCACAAACCCTTCTCTCAATGTCCTTATCCACATTTCTGTCTCTTGTAAACATACTATATAACTCTATATCTTAGTAAAATTGCTTTATTTTATAATGCTATTTAAAAACATACTGAATGAATTCTTTCAAGTTGGCAGGGGGTTGGCCATCGCGTTTCAGAAGGCGTCGACGTCACGGGAGCATTCCGCGGAACGTTCTAGAAGGCGTGACGTCACAGTTGGTCCGGGTACCCGATATCGATCCAGGAGCCTGTTGCCGGTGGGCAGCGGGGGTTGTGCGGGGTGGGGTGGGGGTAGGGGGCGCAGGGGGGCCGACCCCCCCCCCCCCCCCCCCCTCCCGCAACCCGCTGTGACCAGTATACCTACATTACGCGTTCCGAACGGGCGACTCAGGACAATATGCATGAGATGGTCGACTTAAATTAAATCGTACGGAATTATGCAAAATCACTGAGTAATTTCGCCAACTACTAACTAACTAACTAACCATCACCGCCATTTCCTCGTAGGGATATGGCAGAGAGGATAGAACGCCATACCACTCTGTCCTGACATACTTCCTTTGCTTCCTCTACATTCATACATCTTCTCATGCACATACGCCGATTATTCGACTTTTCACATGTCCACTTTCAAGTACTTGTCGTACTTGGTCATGCTATGTCTTTCTCGGCCTTCCGCGGCTTCTACATCCAGGCACACTTGCATTAAACTTCTTTTAGCCGTTCTTTCATCACTCATTCGCTCCACATGACCAAACACTCGTAAAAGCCCTTTCTTAATTTTGTCGATAATGCTTATCTCAGCCTTGCACTCTGCTCTAATTTCGACATTTGTACACTTATCATACATAGTCTTTCACACACACTGAGAGATCGCATTTCAACAGCATTCAGGGCTACTTTCATCCTTCTTTTTCCAACACACGCTTCACTACCATACATAAGGGTTGGTACCAGAACTCCGTCGTGTAACTGCAATTTTGCTTTCCTTCGATAAGTTCTTATTTGCCACTAACAACGTACTATTTAACTAAGCAAAAAACATATTAAATTTTTTTTTAAAGTTATTGATGAAGATACGATTTTTTAAGTTGCACAATTAAAATACCGCGCCAAATACTACTTTATACTAAGTGTGGTGTGTGGGCGGATGCTTTGCTGGCAGTTGAAGGGCTCTGATAGGTTTGACCCGTGTAAGTGGTATTGAGGTGCGGAATATTCGTGTCATTACTTTTTCTAAATAATTTACTCTGCAAGGCAGATCTAAGTGTATTATAAATCAATGCTTGTGCTATATTCAGGGATCGCAGGTTACATCGATGATAGCACATTCTTATAAAACATCAGAATTCCTTTGTAACACTTTGAACAATAATATTAATACGAACATTAATTATATTCATAACAATTTTGATTTATTTAAAATTTAAACTCTTTGAAGTCGAACAGTTCCAGCATACGAGTCTTGATACTTGAAAAATAATAATTATTAATAAGCAACACGAACCTTGAAGCATTTCGCAGAAATTTTAATATAGAAGACAAGTTTACTTTAAAGATTCTCAGAAACATAATCTTTTCCTGTCTGAAATGAAGATCAACATTGTTTACCAAAATTGAAAAAGATCTTAGCTTTTTTCATAACTCGTAAATTATTTCGTTAATATGCTCAAATTTGGCTATGTCCGCAAATAAATTCTACTACTACTACTACTTTCAATGGTGCATAGGGCACTGCATTGGTACACCAAGTGCAGTGAATTTTGATAATTTGTTACACGAAGGCAAGATGATCAGTCTTACGCTTCAGCGCCAGTCCAAGGTAGGTAAAAATCACATTCAAGTAAATATTTCATATTGACCCCTATCGGGAGTCGAACCCGTGACCTTATGCAAGGCAGCCAAACGCGCTACCGTCATGCCGCATGGCGACAAATAAATAAGTAAATGTAAACTTATTACCTGAAATTATATTTAACTAAGAAATATAAAAATAAAAATGTCACCGCCTACGTAATTTATTTATTTATTATCTACGCCCGTTGGGCATTTACAAATACATAATATTTTATATACAGTAGTTTACAGTACTTATATAAATTTGAAATATAATTAAAATAAAACAAAAATAAAATTAAAAACAGAAGAGCCAAAAGAAATAATACGCTGAGAAAAAACTGAAATATTTTTCATAGAATCAAAGTAATAATATAAATAGAATAAAATTAAAATAAAGACAAAATAATTATTACATAAAAATTATTACAAAAATAAAAAATTACATAGAATTAAAGTAATTTATTAAGAAGGACTTGAATCTCTGGATATTGACATTAAATAAATCGATTGACCCGCAATGCTCGTTACCCAACCTGTGTAATCTGGGTATAGGAGAATGAACATAATAGTTAGTTCTAACCACTGCCACAGTGGAACAGACTTTTCTGTCTAGTACTAACTGTAGGTACTCTAAACTTTATTCCACCGAGCAACTCAGGGCAATCGATCGTTGAATGTAAGATATGGTAGAGGAATACGAGATCTGTCATAACTCTCCTGTCACTAAGGGTTATCAAGTTGGTCTCCTTTAGAAGAAACTTGTAATCAATGAGTTCTGTGGCAATGTGGTAATATTTACTATTTACAAATCTTAAAAACTTATGTTGTACTCTTTCAATAGCCTTTATATGAATATTGTAGTAAGGAGACCACACCACTGAGTTGTATTTCCAACTGGCATCTCACTAAAGCATTATAAAGAATTTTAACACATTTAATGTCTTTAAAGTCCCTCACTGTCCTTAACACAAAACCTAACATTTTCATGGCTTTATTACAAATGGTATCTATGTGTAAAACAAATGAAAGATTTGTATCAAATATGACTCCAAGGTCTTTAATAGACTTCACCTCCTCAAGAGGGATATCATTAAGAGAATATTGGAATTCGATCCTGTTTTTCAACCTGTAAAAGCTCATTTTACAGCATTTTGATACATTCAACTTAAGTTTATTGACTGTACACCAATTAAACAAGTTATTCAAATTTTCTTGAAGGATTAGACAATCATTTAAACACTTAATCTCTATATACATCTTCAGGTCATCGGCAAACAATAACACTTCAACACCGCTAAAAATCTTAACTATATATCATTGATAAAAAGTATAAATAGAAATAGGACCTAAGTGAGAGCCTTGTGGCACTCCACTTGTGGCTTCAAATACATAAGATTCAAATGAATGTATTTTAACACAAGTTTTCTCTTACTAAGGTAATACACCTCGTATTAAAAAAAACATTTTTCCTTTCTTACTTTTTCTAGTTCTAATTCCCTTATCCGCAACCATGATGCATAGGGCAATGCGTAGGTAGTATTTACACCAGTGCAGTGTTCTAAATAATTTTAATGTGAAAAAACATATATTTCATTAATATTTCATATTGAGCTCACGGGCATCGAACCCGTGACTTAATGAATGGCAGTCCAACGCGCTAACCATTCATACGCCATGATCCTTTATAATTCTGGTTCAATTTCTAGCTTGCATTATTATTTTTTGCAGTAATTTGATTAACGAACCATGCTGTGATTTTGTTTTGTATTATCGAATTAGGTAATCTGTATGTAGGTAGTTAATTATTTTAATATAACTAATAAAAGTTAAATAAAAATACTTGGTACACTTCCACTTTTACTGATTTGACCAGTTAGTGCTTTCACCCTGTTACGGACGTCTTCAGACTGGTGACCAGTAAAAACTTACGCTCGTACATACATTATCCCAGAATAAAAGTAAATGAATCTGTAGTAAAATCGTGCCTCACGCTTTGGGAGCCATTGTAAGTATCCATAAAAAATACCAAAATATCAATACAGCATATTTTGGAGTTAACGTTTTTTGCCAGTACCCACGTGCACACTTTAGCATAAAAATCTTGACAACAAAAGATCTGTTCACATCTAGATGTGCTAGCACAAAAATCTTAACCACAAAAAATCTGTGCTGAATCTCACTCAAGGAAATATCTGAAATTCTTTCAAGAAATCTCTTCTTTGAACATTGCTTAGTTGTTTTAACTATTAAAAAATATCACTGTCGATCTTTCAATATCACATCATCAATATAATTCATTCCATCAACATTAAAACTGTTTTTATAATCTTCATTTGTAATGCGCTAAGCCGTTATAAATAATTATAAGAATGTTGATCCTTCATGAATCATGACTCGTTTAATTTACATCTCTTTGCTACCATCGGCATCGCGTCGCCTAACTACTTGTTTGTCCTACAGACCTCGCAGAAAATTTTGAAGAGTCTTAGGGAATTTTAAACATTCACTAAAACATCGATAAAAAACATAATTTAATAATAGACTAAAATTTATTAACAATTTTATACACACTTGAAAATCTAAAATTTATATATAGGTCTGTTGAACATATAAGCAGTCAAATGAATAGGTAATTCCTAATTCTCGTAGGAATTAAATATGGCTACGATTGAGATTCCAGACCAACTCTCAGTGGAATTATAATATTAATTTGTGTTAAAGAAAAAGGCGATAAACCACAATAAAAAATATTTTGTACGAAAGTATAGTAGGTATATTATATACACTTTTTTGCCAAAAAAATATCGTCGTTGAAGGGAGAAGTCATAAATTACACGTTTATGCTAAACGTTTTTTTAAAACAAAATTTTGAGTGTCTCTGAACACTTGCATATTTAACCCAGCCAATGACTTAAAAAACTTAAGCCCTGTAAACGCCTAGATATCCATATTCTCTTCCAAATCACTCGTCTCTGTTGAGATGTCAATTTCGAAGTCAAGTTTTTTAAACAAACATTGTATGTGTTCATTAGTGAAAAAATATATAGTAGACCAAAATACTGCTATGTTCCCGTAAAACGTTTTATGGAAAATAAAGATTAATTTACGACGTATAACTTTAGTGGAGCTCTCAATCTTATAAAAAGAGTAAATAAATCATTGTAATTTATGAAAACATATGGCCAATTAATTTTTTTTAAAGACTACTGCTTACTTTCAAACATAAGTCAATAATTAATTTAAGCCGAATATGAAAAATCAGAAACGTAAACGTTACAGTAAAGTAGGTACAGTTCCATTAGTAACTGATTTTTATAAATCAATCAATTTCCAAGTTTTGTGGGTTACGTTATTTTCCTTAAACACGGTCCGTATTAGACAAGTGTGAAGAAATACTTGGAAACGCTCTTTCGGAGCAATCAACGTTGGTCATTCGTATTCAGGTATTTTGTTGGTAGTTTGACGTGCGCTGGTGAGTTGTGGACGGAATGGTGATTGTGCGAGTACCAAGCAAGTTAAAAGTATAGCGGACTAGGTACTGAGCAAGTCATAAGTATAGCGGAGAAGGTACTGCAAGGTAACAGGCAGACAATATGGCGGCTAGTTAAAAGTATAGCGGGGAAGGTACTGCAAGGTAACAGGCAACAATATGGCGGCTAGTTAAAAGTGTAGCGGACTAGTACTGGGCAAGTCATAAGTATAGCGGAGAAGGTACTGCAAGGTAACAGGCAGACAATATAGCGGCTAGTTAAAAGTATACCAGACTAGGTACTGGGCAAGTCATAAGTATAGCGGAGAAGGTACTGCAAGGTAACAGGCAGACAATATGGCGGATAGGATACAATTATAGCGTAACCAGAAAACATTTGAACAGAAACGAAGAAGGTGTAATCAATTATTGGTAGTTGGAGGTACGCTTGTGAGTTGTGAACAAAATGGTGATTATGCGAGTACTTGGCTATAAGCATAGTAGAGTAGGTACGGGACATTTTAGTATAGCGGATAGGTACTGCAAGGTAACATGTAGACAGATTTGAATTTAGAATTCGATATCTCAACAAGATTTAATGGTAGTGGACATTCACTGGTGAATTGCGGACGAAATGGTGATTGTGTGAGTACTGGGCGAGTTACAAGTATGGGTACTTACAAGTTATTAGTAGGTACTGAGAGGTAACAGGTAGACAGATTTGAATTTAGATTTTGAAATTTTAACAGAGACAAAAAAGATTTGTAGGTAGTGAATAGAATTGGAGAGTAAGACTGATCATCCTATTTTATGTAATAAGATGCACTTGGTGGACCAATGCAGTTCCCTAGACACCACTGGGTGCGGGTAAGGGAAAGTAGTAGTAGTATACATCATTTACTATGCATTTTACTACTTTGCAGGATAAAAAAATTAGCGAGTTGAATTATGCACTTTTAGGTGTTTCCTATTACACTACGGGGACTGTTATAACATGCACATTTAATTATTATATCTCGTTTGTACGTTAGTTAATGCACATTACTGGACGTGGACATATGACTGAGTCACACACATTGTGGATTCAGGAAAGCAACAATTGGGACATGTATTATCTGAATACTAAAAAGGAATACTATGATTCATACTTTCTGTTATCTGCTCAAATCATAAATATTTATATCATAATAAATTAAGAAATTTCTAAATGAATGCAAAGAGATCGTTTTAATAAATAAAATTTTAACTAGCTTTTTGCCAAGGGTAAATTTTTAGAAATAATTAAAAAAAACAAAAGAAAAATACTCGTAAAAGTAGGTAAAATAAGTGGTGTCTTATACACCATAAGGTGCTGATGAGGGACATGGTTATGATGACGACGATCTCGTAAAAAAAACGCACAAATAATTTTTTTGTACAGTGTTGTAATGTATTTTATTTATTGGTATTTTCTTTTTTGGCGGAAATGGAACGCGTACGTTTTGGGTATCTCATTTACGTCTTTTCCCCCTGGGTGAGAATAAATTAATACCATTTAGTGGAGTGGACCCACCCTTACTTAGGTACAATTTGTATTTTGAAGGAGCTTTTGCGTTTCGACGATTGCAAATAAAAAAGAAATTAAATTTACAACGAACTGATTAAAAGCTATAAAAACATTCGTTGTATACAAAACAAAAAGGGAAGAGGTTAAAATATACAGGCATTAAACGATTCCTGGTATGTCTATTTTTAGGATAAAATATCAAAATAAAGGTACCTACTTTTGTTTATTTGTAGGGTTGGATATAAGGTTAGTAAGCCTATAGATCCTTCTCACTCTCTCTCTCTCTCTCTACTTATTGTGGGGGTGGTGGGGTAGTTAGGTGGTAACCCCTCTGGCATTTACACCCACGCTTACTGCGTAGTTCCAAATTGTAGAGCGCCATCGCTCTCTCGCAGTCTGTACCCTTCACTCAATCGTAGTGAATGGGCGCTACTGTATTTTAGACGTAGAAGTAGAAGGCAATATTTTTATCAATAACCAATCACAAAATATCAACTTGTAGAAAAGTAATGGGCTATTAAATTATGTACACCTAGTGGAAAAGATTTTCTTTGGTTTTACTTAATTTTTATCACGGTTATTTGTTATTTTGCCGAAAAAGTATTGTACGCATAAAAAAGCCAGCCGCGTCGCAAAAATGCGTAGAACATGATTTACGCGTTACTGAAAGAACCTTCTAGATATCATGACATTTTGGTAATACATAATATACATTTTTTTAATTTTTTTTTTTTTTTTAAAGAAATCTATGCAATCTTATGATATTTGCACATATTTCAATTTGTAAATACTATTTCCAATAAAGCCTAAGCGGCTTGTGCTTGAAAATAGGAATCAAGTCGTGTCGAAGTGGAGATTCGAACCGACGCGCGACGCGACGATCTCTGGACTCAGAGACCGCGACGCCACCCACTGGGTCACCATCCGTTCATACACATACATATTATATTTTCATCTCTTGAAAAGTGTTTTGAAGAGAATAACTTCAAGTAATTGACGTATTACGAAACTTTTTAAAAATTTCAGTTAAGTAGACAACATAGCTACAACTAAATAAAGCCAAAAATTACTTAAGCCAATAAATGCAGATTTTTATATCGATGAAGTGAAGACTGCGTTTAACTTAAATTCTAAAAGATCTTTTCCATAATTTTTTTGCGTAATTTAAATTGACAACCTGTAAAATATTTAATTAATATGTGATTTTCGTATTCAAATTTTTTTATGTATCAATTTTTAATATTTTTTAATTATCGACAAAATTAAGAAAGGGCTTTTACGATGGTTTGGTATGTGGAGCGAATGAGTGATGAAAGAACGGCTAAAAGAAGTTTAAATGCAAGTGTGCCTGGATGTCGAAGCCGCGGAAGGCCGAGAAAGACGTGGCATGACCAAGTGCGACAAGTACTTGAAAGCGGACATGTGTTAAGTCGGAATAATCGAAGTATATGCATTAGAAGATGTATGAATGTAGAAGAAGCAAAGGAAGTCTGTTAGGACAGAGTGGTATGGCGTTCTATCCTCTCTGCCTACCCCTACGGGGAAATGGCGTGATGGTTAGTTAGTGAGTTAATGTGTGATACCTCGAACTGGTACTCAAGCGTACTGGCTTTGGTCATCTTACCATCATGTAATAAAAAAATATCAAGACCACAGTATTTGGTGTACCCGTCACAAACTGTCCCGTATAAAGCGAAAACTGTACGATGTATTGAATGGTCCGCGTGACGTGTGGCTGATTTTATGTAAACGTCTAAGTAACTATGGATATATTTAATGCTTTGAAAAACGTGAAAAACAAATAATATATTTACTTTATTTTACAATTTCCTGTGTGCAAACGTAGGATTAGAACTTAAAAACTATACGTGTTTAGCGTGTCTTTTGACAGACAGTAAGAAGTGTGTCTTGCAAAGGAAAATCATGTAAACTGTCCGGTGCCTTTTGAGCGATAAGCGGACCTACAATTAGTTAAGCAGTCTGTACCCATGCACATAAAATGGTTTTCTACATAAGTAGAATAATATCGCATGCTTAATGGAATACTGACCCATTAGTAGATAGGTCAGAATTGAGTTACGTACAGAGACAGGCTTCTGTTAGCGTCATCATCTGATCAATACTTAATCAAACGTCCAAAATACAAGCAGTTATGATAACTATTAATAAGTATTAATTGTATGCGTCAACAAGTAGGGTGTCTTTTCATAACAAGGCCTTCTTTTACGATGTCCCAAAAATTGTTTTTTTTTAGTTAAGTCAGTATTCCATTAACATGCGATATGTATGATACCTTGGACTGGCACTAAAGCGTAAAACTGAGCATCTTGTCTTCATGTAACAAATCATCAACATTCCTAATGCCCGCTGTATACGGGACAGTTTCTTATTCAGAAAACTACACAGTTTCTTGTTCAGAAAACTGTGCAGTCTGTCAAACTTCTGTCAAAAGACACGCTAAATATGTGTATTTTAAAAGCGATTTAAGTTATTATCGTATGTTTGCTCTCAGGAAATTGTATATTTAGCTAATAATAATGTAAATATGTTATTGGTTTTTATGTTTTTAAAAGCATACAATAAACCAATGTCTACTTAAACGTTTACATAAAAACATTAACTGTCATGTCAGCTTAAATCTGACATAAGCACGCAGTTTTTTAAACAGTTTTCGTTGTATACGGGACCGTTTTCAGACTGCATAGAAAACTGCGCAGAAAACTGTCCCGTATATAGCGGGCTTTAGAGTGCCAATGCTCTATGCATTATCAGTTTTACAATTAAAATTTGTGCTTTTCCCCATCAGCTTTAACAAGACAAGTAAAACACGAATAAAGAAGGTTATAACCTGTCTTATAGGAAGATTAATAGATTAGATAATTATGTATTTTTTTATTATTGTGGTATTATGGTCAAAGGTGAACCAGTATCCAAGTACGATCAAGTCGGTAAGGATGATCGCCCATGATTTATTAGGTGTAACAACATTATCTTTAGCTTGAAGGTGACATTAAACAGTCTCTTAATCGTTCGTTATTATCTATTTTGTGCAAAGCGTTCCCGGTTCATAAACACGCTTAATATTGTGCACAAACGTCTAAATATTATGTA